>JABCPV010000003.1:600000-856189 GCA_016584345.1 Suillus ampliporus
TCGATCTGCGTTATTTGGGATGTGATGGGGAACGTCGGAGGTTCTGGATGTGGAAAGGTTCCCATTGCCGTGGGGAAAGCAACGTGAGCTGGAGTAGATGTAAAGCCAAAGCGGAAGGGATTCAAAGGCTCTCCCACAGTCGTGGGTGCGCTCATCAACGGCGGTTGAAGGTGTTGTGAAGAAATCAACGAGGCTTTCTATGGGCGGAGGCAGGTCTGCGTAATCAGGTCCACCAACATCGAGAAACCAGGTCTAGGGGGTTGTGATGGCCCAGGATCGGTGTCCTGTGCGCCTGACGACGGACCCGAACATTCACCTGCCTCCTCCGCAGTGTCAGAGGAACCTAGTTTAGCACGCTTCTGAGCCGGCCGAGCAATTCTCTTCGCAATCTCAGTTTCAGAAAGCTCTTCCTCTTGTCCAAGCTCAAAAAACGCAGTAGTGGTACTGGCATTAGAATCTCGAGGGCGCTTCCCAAGAGTGGTGTGAAAGCCAGGAAGAAGCGACCCCGCCAGGTTTGGATTATTTATCTCTCGCTGTTGAACGACTAAGCCATTGGGATTGGAAGAATCGCTAGAAGTTGTAGACGACTCGGGTTTCTCCAAATAAGGATCGCTAGAATGTCGTGAGATGAGCATGTCGCATAACAAATGATGGAAAATCCTTACCCGAGAGGGTCGACTGGACTCCGCACGCGTTTAGGGGTTGACGGAGGATCTGGTATTCGTTGGGGAGTCTCTTTCTGTCTCTGAATTAATACGGTTTCAGCAGCATGTCCAGATGCTTGCGCGCGCAGGCGTTCGATCTCTGCTGTGAGGCCTCGAATTTGTGTTTCGAATATTTCGATGATGCCCGACACTTTGTCTCTTAACTCAGATAACTGAGCCTTTTGGTCCTCCAATTCCTTCTGTACCGGAACAAGCTGTGATGCCCGCGAGTGAGATATAGGTTAGACATTGTACATGCATCGGACTCACAGCTGCAGCCACTGCGCTCTCAACTATTTGTGACGAAGATTGTGCCATGCCTTCCGTCTGCGTCTGTAGCGGTATGGAGTTGTGCTGGGATATCAACAAAGTATCGCTAGGTCCTGCTTGTTCTGATACTATGCAGAGAGTGAGTGGTTGTACAACCTTAATTTACTTATTCAGATTGGTGGACTGACATGTTCCGGCCGGGATTGGCTCTGGTTCTGGCTCCGGCTCTGCAAATACTGAGATCACTGACGGTCGTATCGATGAATGTTGACGCTCACCTTCAGCGATGGTCTCTTCTGATGGCTTGACATTCTTCATGCTTTTTGCCCTCTTGCTACTTCTTGAGACACTGATAGATTTAGTTACAGCACGAGCGCCGCTACCTCCGGCAATGATTGGTCTACCAACGCCAAGTCGATATTGGGTGTCTTTCGCTTTGCGTGCCCTGGGGGTGGGATCAACAGGGGGCGGCAGGGGTTTGTGTTCCTCCGGCTCCTGTTCCATTTCTACTTGTTCAATAGCTTCTTCTTCATCGTCGGTATCATGGATAATCACAGATCCACTAGAATGCCCACGAGGTCTAGCGCCAGATTGACTTATTATTCTGATAGATGTAGATCGCGGAGGCGGTTGTGCGGGGATGTTTCGGGAGGGTTGTGGTCTACGGTTGTGATTAATTGCTAGATCGACGTTAATATCGGAGCTGGCTCACTGGGATGCATCAAGCAAAAGGTCTATCAGAGCTTCTGTCTTAAGATTAGCCTTTACGCCGTATTCCTGGGAAGGAGATTTAGTGAGGAGCAGTAACAGAAATAGCGAGTGATTTTTCTGACTTTGCACAACCTCTGGATGTCGACTCGTTTCATTGCCTGCAGGACCTCACGGCCTGGCACGGAGTTCATTGAGATATGGCGTTGGGATGAAAGTAAAGTGAAACGAAGAAACAAGTTGCTGGTTGGTTGCTGGTCCTCGCGTGGTTCAAGTGGAACACACAATAACCGATGCCACAACGCGAGCCCAACCATAGTCACGTGATACCATCATAATGCGCGTGATCAATGAAATTCATTGCAGACTTATGGAAGTGAATCACGATGTTATAACTATCTAGGATGCTGTTTGTTCTTACCCCAGAACCTGATAACATTAACTTCGCGAAGACACACATGACATTCCTTGAGGTCACGTACAATCGTCCATCTCCGCTCGCGGCCAGCCGGGCCGACATGATTGACCATGCCTTTAAATATCGCCATCTTCCATATCCGAAATTCTGACACTCGTGTCTCCGCACTTCCGCAACATTCTCGTCGACAATGCCAACGTTCACACTTGAACAGGTTGCTGAGCATAAGACCACTGGGTACGTTGCATACCACGTTTCATTCGAACCAACAATCATCCTCACATTTACAGTTCCTGCTGGGTCATCATCCTAAACAAAGTTTACGATGTGACCGACTTCCTCTTCGTGAGTTTCGTTCATTTCTTGCACGTAGTACATCGCTGAGAAGTACCAGGATCATCCCGGAGGGGCTAATGTCATCCTCAGATATGCAGGACAGGATGCTACCGCTGCATACGTACCTATCCATCCGTCAGATGCTTTGGACAAGAACATTGCACCCGAAAAACACCTTGGCAGTTTAGACAGCGAATCAATAAATCGCCAAAAGGAAGCAGGGAAGAACAAAGTTCAAACCAAAGATGAGTTACGTGTTGAAGAGGCGGTCAAGAACAAGCCACCGCTTAGAAGAATCATCAATGTTGAGGACATGGAAGTAAGGTGCCAAGCACACCACCGTACTGCACTCTCATCACTACAATGTGCAGGAGGTTGCGAAGAAGGTCCTGCCATACGGGGCCATGGCTTACTATTCTTCAGCCGGGGACGATTCTATCAGTAAGCGTGTGCTTGTCTCTACTTGAATCGCACTTTTACAATTGTCAACTATACAGCGCACGTAGAGAATGGTCGCGCCTTTGGCCGCTTCTTTTTTCACCCTCGGGTTATGAGACCTGTGTCCGCATGCGATACATCAACGACCATACTTGGTTATAAGAGCTCGATACCCGTATACATCAGCGGTGCCGCACTAGCCCGACTAGGCCACCCATTAGGCGAGGCCAATCTTACGCGCGGTGCCTATAAGACCGGCATCATACAGATGGTGTCCAGCAATTCTTCTCTCTCTTACGCACAGATTTCTGCTGCACGTGTTTCCCCAGATCAGCCTCTCTTCTTCCAATTATATAAACACCGCAACGATGCAACTGCCGCGAAGCGCATAAGAGAAGTTGAAGCGTTAGGTTACAACGCAATTTTCTTGACGGTCGATGCTCTGGTTCCTGGTAACCGCGAGCTGGACGTCAGGGCACCACATTATCTCGAGGACTTTGAGAATCAAGGTCTCCCCACTCAGACAAAGACAGACGTAGATGAAGGTGAGGCCTTCCGACTTGGTACTGCTGGTGGACTCGTCATAAATAATGATGCTGACATGACATGGGAAAAGGTGGGTTACGGCTTAGTGCACGAGAAATCGGGGACTGAGTTCCTTCTGTAGACGATACCTTGGATACGGAGCATTACGAAGTTACCCATCGTTATCAAAGGTTTGTGTATCGACTCCGTCGTCTGTCGCCGTCTCATCCCTGTTTCAGGCGTTCAATGTGTTCAGGTTAGTACACGTGGCTGCTTGTATAAAGATGCCAGACGCCGACAAGGGCTGCTAGGATGCCGTTCTGGCTTGTGAAGCTGGTTGTGAAGGTATTGTACTCTCGAACCACGGAGGTGTGTCGCATCTATTTGTCTCTAAGAATTCCTGAAGCTAACCTATAGGTAAGGTCGTCAATTAGAGTACTCTCTACCGCCAATCGAGCTGTTGTACAGGATACAGCAACAACGCCCTGATGTATTTGAGAAGACTGAAGGCGAGTTCCTCCATTATTTCAGTGACACTTCGCCCGACCTAACGCACATCTTTGATAGTGTACATTGACGGAGCAATCCGCCGTGGAACTGATGTTGTTAAAGCATTGTGTCTTGGTGCAAGAGCTGTCGGCTTGGGACGTGCGTTCCTGTACGCCCAGAGTGTAAGCTGTTTCAGTGCAGTCGCATGTTAATATAATGTGTAACTGATATACGTAAAGGCATACGGTGAAACTGGTGTGGTTCACTTGGCACGGATCCTTGAACGCGAAATCCGCTTTAGCATGGAGTCGCTCGGTGTCCGGAAGATCAGTGAACTTGTACCGCAGATGGTAAGTGCCACCGGTTGTGCATTTGCTTATTTCTGCTAAGCAACTTTCCCTGTAGGTCGAGCGTGTCGACTGGCAGTCAGTTTCCCGTGCGAAGTTGTAGATGTGACTGCAGTCCTAAACATCCTATTTACGCTTACCGCGTTAGTACTTATACATTGTATATATGGAGTTCTCGACATTCACCGTACCTGACTTGTAAGACAAAATGACGTTTTCGATGCAGGTAGTGCCGCCAACAAAAGCCGCAACTTCACCCTGCAACAATTGATGGGGATGTTCTCTGAATCGTGAGCCAGCGGATCACCCACTTCCAACACGGTCGTTCCGGTCTGGCAATGCATTCGGCTCACGATGGAAGCTCCCACGGGCCACGGTTGACAACCTACCACTTATATTTGTTCCTGCGACATGCACAAAACGGTACTGCCCTCACTCGCAGAGTCGCAATTGAGGTTTTTGTTTTCAAATTTCGACCAAATAGGAAGGTACAGTAGTCAAATAGGTCATGTGACCGCGTTAATGTTCAACTTCACAACACGTTGTGCGCGTTTTCGGTTCTCTTTGCACAAGTACTTTGTCTCTCACTAGCCAATCACTCACTGACAGTTGTCGTGATCTCACTAGCACTACTGAAGCAATCCTGGAAGTTCAGACCGGTCAAGGATGGGCTTCTGTCGGAGATGTGGGAATATTGTTATAGGAGAACGGTGTAAATGTGGTGGCACAGCAGTTGGTTTGTCCCATTTTCATGGACCAGAGAACCGCTCAAATCAAACAAGGTGTCAGCTCCCGTAGTACAATGGGCAACTTCCAAAGAGCCCACTACAGATAGATGGTCTCAGACTTACGTTTCTCGTGAGAGGTCTCCGACTCGACCTCCCAGCCGTGCACAACCATCCAACTCCGACTCCACATTCCCGACCGCCAGTGGAAGTGTTAACCCATATACCTTGGCTTCTCCCATGAAACGTCTACCTCGAAAGAACTCGGTATTCGACATATCTTCTCCTGTCGGAAACCGCAGCTCGGTATACATTGGATCAAGTACATCACGACCTGCCTCGCCGCTTAAGCACTCTGTATCGTTAAGCAACATTCATCACGAAGCTCCCCCATCACCAACATCCATCTCCGCCGCTGCAGGAGTCCTTCCTTCCCCATACGCACCTGAACTCTCCAAAGCTTATGGGTCAGTCCTTCAGCCCAAAGAATCTCTTGCATCCTACTGCTGCGCTATCTGTTCTTCTGAATTCCCTCCAGATGCAACCATATACCCAGATCCTTCTGCTCCTGCAATGAATGCAGACCGATTCATGTGTCGACAGTGCTTCGTCAAGAATGGTGGATCCAAAGGCGATTGCCTTTTGTGTGATCGCCCTGTGCTCACCGTGAAGAGCGAGGGTGGTTTTGTGGAAACATCCGGACGTGTTTGGCACAAAAGATGCTTTCGCTGCAATGGGTGTCACAAAAACATTGGCGACACTCCCATGGTCGATCTACTAGGTCGACCATCCTGCGCAGACTGCTTCGAAAGTTGCTTGAAAAAGGATGATACTCCTCGCAAGCCTCAGAAATCTCCCGCAATAGAGAGAATAGAGCGAAGCCACATGGGTGGCTTCCGCGGAGACTCGACGAGCAGACAAGGAAGTCCTGCAATCGATGAACTAGAGCAGCGACTTGGAATAATGAAGAGTAGAGAAGGTAGCCCTGTGATGGAAGAGCTAACGGCGCGCTTAAACGCAGTGCTCAATCGCACGCCTTCCAAAGATGCCTCTCCGACACCAAGCGCCTTAACATTGCATTATACCAATGAGACCTGTTGGGGAGAAAGTCCCATCCCTGGTCGCATTTCGGAGAGGAAACTGCCCCAAACATTCTCTCCGCTGGGGTCACTTACCTCTGCTCTCGAAAATGTCGATGCTAGCAACAGCTCTCCGCAAACTAAATTTTGGCAAAGCAGGAGTCCCAATGCTGGTGAACGCAGGACGACACCTAGCAGAACCGTTCGTGAAAGGTTTGGGACTCCAGAAACAAGCTCCAGTCCCTCCTCAGGACGACCCTCTGTTGAAGCAATTGAAGAAATGAAGAAGCGATTCTTGCCACAATCACCTTCGTCACCAGGTACACGAACAAACGCGAGCGTAGCATGTTCGTCATCTTCGCCTTCATTCCACAACAATTCTCCTGTCGCCAAATCTTCGGACGGATCGCGAATTCAGCTCTCGAAATATTCTCGTAGTTCTCCGGGACTTCGCAGTGTAGCTAGCACTTCAAGTCTGTCGTCTCCGCGCCTTTCCTGGGCTCCATCTACACCGGAGTTGATGTCCGATATGTCAGACATCACGACGGAGTCTTCGTCTCCGTCTTCTCCGCCGCCATTTAGTCCACCAGCGCGCCATATCAGTATCTTCGGCAATGGTGCCACGATTTACTCGTTCGACGAACCCAACGATTCTGTTGACTCAGAACATCACGCTCGGGAAGCCTCCTCAACGCCGACGCCAAAGTCGGCCAAACACACGCACAATCGCCTTTCTAACTCTGCTACCATCCTGTCACCTGACTTGCTGTGCGCGAAGTGTGGGGGGTCGCTTTCCACAAGCAGAGCAGCAGGCCGCTTTGTCACCGTCCCTGAAGCTAATGCTGCAGGACCACCGAAAACTTATCACCCTGAGTGTTTCAGATGTGTGATATGCGATGGCCCCTTCAAAGTGTCTGGGATTGGCCAAGCAGTCTTTGCTAGAGGGGAAGGCGGGGCTTGTCATGTGGAAGTCAGTCTGATGGTTTCAATCATTTACCCGAGCTATCGACTCACTAATTGCAGTGCGCCCCTCTTGAAAGGGCTCAGGTCAGATCAACTGCTATTTCAGGTTCAATCACATCGACATTCCCCTTGTTGTCCTCGCCACCTTCGCCGTCAGAATTACGTAGGGGCATCGAAAGGCCAACGGCATCAAGCGCCGCAAAGGCCGTTACTCGAGCCTCGACGGCAGCCAACACCAGTCCCTACTCATCATCTCGTCTGGAAAGACCGTCACCGTCTGCATCTGCAGTATCTACAGCGTTCCCTCGTTTCGGCAGCTCAACGACGTGCCCAGCATGTTCTAAATCCGTCTCTCCGATGGAGATGGGTGTAGTGCCTGGTCCCCAAGGTTCCAGATGGCATGCGTCCTGTCTTGTGTGTGGCGGTAGGAGTGTGAACAAAGGGCGACGTGACAAATCACAACCTGGGTGCGGAAAGAAGCTGGACTCTGCTGCAAAGCGAGACATTGAAGGGGGAGTCTGGTGCAGGGAATGCCTCGTAAGTCTGCGCGATGCCGATCACCTCAAATTCTAATATATTCATACTATCATCGACAACCAGCTCTTGTTACCCCCCAATCTGAGGAGCGCTCAAGCAGAGTCGCCCACAAAGCCACTTGTGCCATCACTGACGGGCCGCAGTATAGGTGGTGGCTCCTCCGCCTCTAGAGTTGTTCAGCCTCAGTTCACGGGTACCACCACAATCGCACGTCAATTTACTGGGTTACGTGGCGGCGATGCAGCGCTCGCGAGACAATTGACCGGTGGCGGCCTGAGTCCGACGAAACAGTTGGGCACCGCTACGCCTCGCCCCAGACCAAAGAGCGTGATTGGCATGAGGAGTGGAAAGAGCGTGGATGAGGGTCGGGGGATGTTCTTGGTTCGGCAGATGACTAGTGGAGGAAGTTCGTTTGGTGTATAAACTGTTTGGACTCGAAGGTCGATTTTTTCCTGGAATGTAATTATAATAACAGTACATTTAGTCTCACATGGACTGGGAGGCACAGACTAGAGCGTTTCTGCGAAGTAATTTATCAGGCAGGAAAGGAAATTGTCCCTCACGTGTGTGCAAGTTGGGCGAGGGCCTTGATATCTCACTCAAACCTCACTTAGCAAAATACTCTACTGAGGATATTCATATGTAGGTGACGATAAATCCTTTGGGCAAGCAGACTGAAGCTCGAGGACCCAATGAGAATTAACCATGTAAATAAGTACAGAGTGCGCGAAGTTGTGCGTGCTTGTGCGTGGTGAATGCTTTCGGAAAGTAGTAAGACGTTAGCTGATGCTCAGACAGGGTGCTCGGAAGAGTCTCAGAAAATGGCGTACCTGATGCCAATGATTATCAAGCGCATATGTATCTGAGAAGAGACGGAGTACTTACGACTTCGTTTGACCTCGAAGTTACTTATTCGAAGTCTGTGTAGTATGTTGTGCAATAAGTACACTTTATATGCCAATATATATTCTACAAGTACTAGTGCTTCCCCTGCCTGTATATTCGTCCCTATAACCCATTTGCATCAATAGTAAAGCTTGACAATTTACTGGAATCCTGTCAGCTCTCAGGATGTCCCGTGCGGCAGATAAACTTTTGTTGCATCGTGAATTGATCATGAAGATCAATTAATTAATTAACCCCTATTTAAATTCAAACGCGTGATCTACTTACGAAGCACCAGCGAATTCACGAGTCTACCATCAAAGATCCGAGTCTAGGCTGGACCGCCGGAGGGACCAATGACGGCTATCTCCCCAGGTTGAGTCTCCGCTGTGTAAGCCTTACTCGCTAACTTACTAAGGCTCTTTTGAGTCTACGCAGCACGCTGCTCAAAAATTTATCTGGGGTCCCCGTCGTCAGGACCAGTACACAGCTGCAGCGGTGCTCGAACTTGAAATGATACATATGCAACACCATCTCGAGTTGTTGTGTCAGATCAATCATCATCAGTGGGGCTCGGTACCGTTGTCTGTTCCTTCTGATGCAGCTGCGCAGCCGGGTCAGAGGCATTTGTTATGAAGACGGGGTTTCTCGATTAGTATATGATTTCAGAACGTGCCATACGTTTTTGGGAGGTATGAATAAGCCAAGGTATGGATGTACAGTACTATGTGTAACTAATTTCGTTTTCTATTTCCAGGTAAAAGAACATGTATATGTACCCAATGTACCCGTTACTTTGTTCCTATCTGTTGCTATGGCCCTGGACCACTCCTGGACTCCAGCAGACCGCAACAGTACCCCAACACAAGCCATATATCATCATGCCCTGGAGCAATTGGTGGAACCAATTTGGCTTTCCCTTTTTTTCAGTTGCCGCCGGTGTCTTTTCATCAAGCAAAAGGACATGCACAGCGAACCAAGCTAATCCCTCTCTAATACGCAGGTGCTTAAATCTTCTTACAAACATTGTTACAAGCTCAACTTCACGGCGGAACTAGTAGCACGTGATGAGATGGGCTGCAATATCTTTGTCCTCCTCAAGGAAAAATGTTAAAAGTAATGGGGAAGCCCGACGAGCCCGAACAGTAATTCAAGGACAACGATTAATATTCGTTGTACATAGAAACTTAATACCATATAGTACTGTAGATCAATCGATGAAACCCTGCATTCTGATTGGTCGAACTCCGCCTGCAGGAAATCCGCTCGACGACGCACTGCGAGGCAGTTCTGGACTTAGTATTATAAGAGATTATAAGGTATCAATGATAATCGATAAGACCTCAATAATCTCATTGAGGCTAACTCATGAGGTTCCAGCCAGCTGCCTGAATACATAAAGAGCCATCGAATTTGCGATAATTCTATAGATAGGACAAGACGCGATAGCAGAAAAAAGCAGCTGACCGCCCCAGAGCCAAAAAATAACCAACCTGCGCAATCATTGCCGAGCGGGGATCTCGGTCTTGATCTTCTGCTAGTAAATGCAGGCTAATGCACATACCTTTTCCCTCGAGATTTGGGAGCCGACGGTAAGTAGCGGTAAGTCCCCGTAAGTGCCAGGACAATGGTAAAGGAGTGCCTCGTTTCTCAACCCGTAAATTCATGATATCGATTTGATATCGATCATAACTTCCTGATTAGCCTTTTTAGAAAGGTTACTGCATTTCAATCCCAGATAGTCTTTGCAGACTCACCTTGTTACAGGTTACACACGAGTGCGTTCCATCTGTTGACCGTGCGTTGGTTGCTATTGTCGAATGTCGCCGTCGTCAAGCAGATGAGTCCATTGCGTCAGTGAATTTGCGAGGCATCGGAGCGGGAAAATAGAACGTGTATTCATTCTCCCTGTCTTTCGCCGCCCCCATGTCCTTGGAAGAGGTTCAGTGTTCGTCTTAGGTAACATTCCTTTGAGCTGTTAGGCTGGAGGCACCGTCTTGGATGCTTGATATCATCAGTCTTTACTCAGCTTTGCTCGTACACTGCCAGCTGGTTTTCGCACCGACTCACTGCATCGCTTCCTAACTTTCCTTCTCGTCCAGTCCAGTCTTTCTAGTTCGCTGGTATCGACTGCGAAGAGGCTTGCCTCGACGCTTCCCTTGCAAAGGCGCGCACGCCATTTCGTTTTTTTTTCCGGGTCGTATCCGCTTCCATGTCCAATGTATCCTCGACGTGCAACTCGGGATTCAGCTTCGTTTCCTCTGCAGCGTGGAGCAACAATAGCTGTGATGTGAGTCCGATGACCTATAAGTTATTCAACAAGCTGATAAGAACTTGAAGATTGAACTCATACTATCTGACATTCCCTTTATCTCGGTCGGGATATTAACTTTTGGAGCATCTGCATTATTTCTTACAAGTAGACGGTTCACGTTGTGAGTAGCTACCGTATTTTATTGACTCGTCTAGAGCTGACCCTCTGTTCAGCTCCGTTGTCTCCTTGTATTTTTCGGTGTTGCTCTCTTTTGCGGCTGCTATCACCGACCTGACACAAACCCTTATCCGTGACTTGAGCCAGGTCACCATACAGCCACTAATTACCGCAAGGGAGGTTTTGCTTGCTCTGTCCCTCGGCCTACGTTTTTTCTTCTACTGGCTGTACGTCTCTGAGCCCCCCATTGGAGAACACCGGCACCTTTCATTCCAGGATAGATGGGCCAACTTTCTTTCACTCGGCTCTCAGCACAACCTTCACAGTGGCAACTGGGCTCGGTGGGGTGTTGCAGGATCCTATGCAAAGTGTGCTTTACTGGCCACCATCCCTATTATCACCGCGTTGCAAATCATTTGGCGCGTATTTCAACGATACCGCAATTATGGCCCGGTGTATGCCGCAAATGTGGCACTCGAGGTCCTTGTCTCTGTATTACTTCTTCTCAAGCTGCTATTAAACACAGTGCCAACCTCGTCGATTCCCCGATCGCACACTTTCGGAGAATATTGGTTCCCCATTTTGGCGCTAATATTTAATATTGGCATATCTATTGGAGACTTGATTGGCTGTAGGTTTAATATCCATACATGCGTTGTTTAACTGATTCGTTTGGCAGTCGCATTCACGGAGTCGATTCTAGGTCGACTCCTTCAAGGAGTAGAACTCTATATCTTGATCGTCTTTATGATGATTCTCCACTTTTTCCGTCACAAAAAGATGCCAACTGTTCCCAAAATTGGGGATTTAGCGATGTTGAACGTCAAGTTGCCAGAGCAGCCACGTGAATCAACTTTCAGGCTGTCCCCACCAGTGGTGTCTACACCCAGACCAACGACGCCTTTCAGTTCCGAAAATCAAGGCAGGAGTGTAAATACTGATGTCGCCCGTCATTCTCCCCTTACCACCGTGTCTCCCTGGGTTTCTTGGAGGATGTCCCGTAGAGAGTCGAAGCAAGATGAGGAGAAAGTCAAGCTATGGGATCAGAGCGACGCTGGAAGGGGGGCTCTCGATCAGCTTGACATGGGCCAAGGCAGTGCCAGAGACCAGAGCATGACTTCCGCTGCTTCTGCCATGGGAAAGAGATTCACAGAGTGGAGAGACATTGTGAATTATTCTGTTCCCAGCTCTTCAGTGCTATCCATGCTCGATGGCCAGTCGGTGAGCACCGGGTCTAGGAACGGCTCACAGAGCAGTGGACAAATTTTGCATGCAATCCGTGCAAATATACCGCCACGCCCTCTCCCTCTGAAGGTGCAGACGATGTCACTTATTGCTATTCCGGAAACTGCGACATCCTCCAATGAAAGTGGAACAGCCGTTATCATGACTGCCCCTCCAGATCCACCAGCTCAAGATTCGCCCATCTACGGGTTCAAGGGTGTTACTCGTCAACCTTCACAGGTTTCCAGCAGGCAATGTTCATCCAGCGGGTCGCTCGAAGAACTGCTGGAACTGCAGAACGAGCTGGATAAAACAATTGCAGCGTTGCGTCTATTCTCTCCGAGTTCTCCATTCTCCGCTTCTCCATCCTCTACCTCTCCATCCTCCCCTTCATCATTGAGAAGCGATTCGAACCATGCTGAACAATTGCGTCAGTCATCCTCCACTGGCGCGCGGACGGTGTCCGACTTCTCTTTGAGCAACTTCCCCTCCCCGCCATGGTTAACCTCCCGGGTGCCTTCTCTTCCTGCACCCTTACCAGCTGTTAAATTACGACTGAAGGAAGACCGTCGGGTCCGTCTTCGATTACGTCAGGACTCGACTTCCGATGCTCTTGGGCTACTTCTGCCGCCAAGAGTTCCTGCAGCCTTGACAGACATGCCTAGCTCTCCTCGTTCTGACCTCATGTCAGATTCTCCCTATCAGGAAGACAACGGAATCTTACCTGCGGACGCGGGGCGATCTTCGAGGTTCAACTCTGGCGGAACGCAGTACGAGATTACATCTTTCATAGGCCGTAAGTCTTGATCCTCGAATTTTATGAATGGTTTTAAAAATATTTGCCCCAGATTTAACAACTCCTGGTGACCACAGGAAAACAACGGACAGGCCTTTGGATGAGTCTGGAGAGAATCTTGGCGTTGATGAAAACCACGGTTCTCGGGAAGTTTCCCATTTGCCCACAACCCCTTTACGTCCGTCGCCTTTGGGAGCGGCAGGACTATTGAGATTGCCATCCTCCTCCATAAGACATAGACTATCGCGACTCTCAATGCAGACGAGACTGTCGCCTGTTCCCAAATCTGAGGAAGTTTCAGATCCGAACTTAGACTCGGTCGTGCCTCCAGCACAGCGAAGGATGCGACCTCTGATACTTCCATCCATGACAATCACTTCCCCTCCCAATTCCCAGCCGTTGAACACCGGTTCTGGTGCGCGGCCGTCAAGAGGGATGACCAGCCTTCCACAGAGACCACAGCTAGGATCGGATTTTCGTGTTCCAAGGCCACTGCCCGAAGATGTGTATGCTCCTGGAGCATTTGAGCGACCAAGACCGTCACCATTAATTTTACGTTCAGACGACGAGTATTTCTCGAGAGGTGCAAGATGATGGTAGCCGTTTTTATTTCTAACCTTGTGTTGACTTTCGCTGGTCGAACAAGTTGGCAGTTACAAGTCTTATTTGGACTCATAAATATGTCATTGTGGTGCGTTCTCACTGTATTTAGTCCATTAGCAATGTGTCATACTTATTACATGGTTTCTGAACAGTTATGAAGCGCAACGGATGTCATGATAATAGTATTATGTTTTCCATACAGAGTAGTAGTTACACTTGGTTGCCCCACCCTGTCCCATACCAACTATGTTCATATCGAGCTTTCCCAAAAGTTACAAACGCTCCACGCGATGAGCAAACAGCGGTTCCTCAGTGTCAACGTGAATAATGGACACTTTACCAAACCCGTCGTTGATCATTTGTCAAGCTCAGGTTGTAAGGGGAAAGGAGGAACAGAACACGGGCAAAATCCGTTCCATGTCCCCGCAGATATCGCATATAATGTCTACATAGGGAGGCACAGGGCCTGGCCCTGAGGCGACAATATACGGGATTTTTACAAGAAAAAAATTCGCTGGGATAAAACAATGCAGACGACAGATTGCGTCCGGTACCATGTGCCCGTGATGCACAAAATGATTGTTGTCCCTGGCTAGTGATAGGGGTAGGACAGCCGGTTCTTGCGGCGAAAATAGGCTGGTTCATGGTGAGATTCAGTACGGAGCATAGTTAAGAAGCAAGTATTGATCTCGCTTGGCATAGCGGTATGTTGTTGCACCTGCAGCTTGACAGATAAGGGACCACATTAAAAATCACCCAGTTGTTATGTCTCGCGAAAATTTTGCTATATTCGGCGAAAGGGGTCAACGACAGGATAAATGTACTCCGCACATACAGCTATTACAAGAAGCTACACAAGAAGGGTCCGGCGTTATGCTGGGCCGGGATCGTCGATACATTGCGACCAATGAAGTCGCGTATTGGTTGTTCCAACGGAAAGTCGTGGAGATTTCGCGGAGGTTGTTCGAAGGGAGTACGGCTGACAGAATGTTGGCGATGAGAAATGTGATAGCCGTTGGCAGTGGAGAAAGAGGGAAAACCATGACTTTCTGTCGTGACATCGAACGAACGTAGATTACTGAGAGCCAGCTCTGAGGTCTGAACGAGGACGCAATGAGTGCGTCGGATTTCGAAAATGAAATAGTGAATAGTCCGCGTGGTGTTTGGGCGCAGATCTGTTGTGATCCATGAAATCCAAGATCCGGCATCAGACGAGCACAAAGTCTTCGAAGGGGCACGAACCGCGCCCGCGACCATGATATGCGATAAGCGTGAGCGCAGATATATCGTTGTCATATCACCATACCCTGGCAGGAGTAATTAATACACACCGGCTTTGTAGAGGGGTATGGATTCGAATCTAATTCATATTCACCAGGGGTCATTGTCAGTTGCTTCCATTGATATTACTTACTAGTTATACACCGCAAACGATCACTTGGGATCCGGATTTGTGCCGTGATACTGTCGAAAAATCCATTGTCAGTGTCGAGTCGTGTCGAGTCGAGTCGCACACCTTCTTGCCTTGAAAGACTGTCTTCCTTCTTTCAAGGTCTGGCTTGGGGAGACTACTTTCTTGCTATTGAATCAGCAATCTGACGGGGATGTCCCAAGTGTGACAACTGAAATGAATGTAAATACATAGATGGGTTCGGGACGCCTGGCGTAATGATTATATACACTCATGCGAGTCATCCGAAATTCGAATAATCCATGATCAGTAGGGGTTTACTGCGTAAATTCGTCCAACCTAGGGAAGTCGTCAGCTAGTTGGTGATTCTAGTTGGAGTCGACGGTTATGAAAGAAACATTGCCAACTCGGAGGCATATGATGTAATGCAACGCGCTTCACACACCGCAGTTCTCTCCACACTGTCATTGCCCTGGGGCCTGCAGGCTACCACAACCAATTCTCTTACCCTCGACACCCTTCATACTCCCAATGTCGAGCTTTCCCGATTATTATGCGCTGCTCAATGTGCCAAAGACGGCCACCGCAGAGGAGATCAGACAGGCTTATAAAAGAGAGTCACTCAGGTGCTTTGACATTCATACTCTGTCACCCTAGCACTTCTTTCGACTCAACTACTTAGCTTCATAGGACACATCCGGATAGATTAGCCAAGGGCACTGAAGATCAGAGAAAGGCGGCGACAGAAAAGTTCCAAGTTCGTGCAATGTGCCTACTCTGAAAGCACGTTAACCTACTAGGCAGGCAGTAGCAGACGCCTACTATGTTCTGTCGGACCCAGTACGACGGAAAGAATATGATGAACTGTACTCCTCGAAGAGCGCCGGGGATAAAACCAGTGACCCGAAGGCGTCTTCGAATTTCTTCGCGCATTTTGCCAGCATGTTTGGTGGTGCAGGCGCAGCACCAGCTCAAGGGCCGAGACCTGATGCTGAGAACGTCTTTGCGGACGTCTTTGAGGAGGTTTTACTCCCACTTTCTCAGCCCTGTGTATGTTTAACCATGATTCGTGTAGCTCCTCCGTCCAGAGGTTCAACGTCATGCACCATGGTGGTCATACGTTGGCGCCGTTTGTGGTGGTGGTCGGTAACCCGTTTCATATATAGGTTCTCTCAGTGAACACATTTTTATCCAACAGGAATGGGATTCATAGTCGCTAATCTCCCAGGTCTCATGGTAGGCGCATATGCAGGTAACCGCGTCGGCGCGATACGCGACGCCAAAGGTAAGAGTGTTGCTGCCGTATTCTCCGGACTTGGAGGTAGCCAGAAGGCGGAGGTGGGAATCCAATTCGTTTACTCCCTTGTACCATCTGATGAGGTTCAACCAGATATTGCGCGCCTTGGCTGCAAAGGTGCTAGGCGCCACTTTGTGATAAACATGTTGTACCTATGTTCTGTTCTGTATTATGTTCAGAGACCCATGTACTCTATAACATTAGTGTATCACTATGTTACTCTCGACTTGAAGCTGTTAGCATGATTGAACACAGGTCTCCACTCCAGTCATTCCCATTTGTATCAGCTTTGGTTCAGTTGTGTATAAAATCAACGTTGTGAGACCGTTTGATCAAAGTGTTTGAAGCGCTTTTGTCTATATGTTGCAGTGATCTTTTGCGGTCAGGAAAGAAATATCAGATCTATCATAGTACACATAAGATCTGATCTGCGATCGACAATGATGAGAGATGCATGTATAAGTATTTGGGCAAAGCCCCGAAGGGCTTTCCGGCCAAAAACACCGCTCCAAACCTAAGCAGAGTTCAAGATGGACCGTGAGGGCAGGCGGGCTACAGCTCGCACTCGAGATGGACTTTCTGCGTTCGGTTACTCGTGACGCGTCAAAAGGGCTTTATTCCGTGGAGACGCAAGCTGCTGAGGGTGTGGTGGGCGGAAACGGAAGAACGAGTGATACAGTGACTAGCCTAGGTCGAGCACGGAGACCCGCAAGTAGCAGAGGCGGAGTCCCAAAAAGGATATATCCGCCACGTAGCATCTCGCTTAGAACACGAGTTGTTCCAGAGGTTTTATACATCGTCACGGTGGTTTTGCATGATCGCAAAACATACTCGATTTATCGATCACCCCAATTTTATCAGCAAACGTTTATTGTGTTCATCTTGTGTTCGTCGGTGAGTTGACTCGGGGAGATCACTCGCGACAACCCTCATGCTCGTGGCGCCATGTCCTAAAATGATACAGGATCAACACAGGATCAGGACATGCCATCTGTCATCACTTTGCATTTGAACTATGACTAACAAGAGGAGTACGTGGTACCTGTTTATGAGACACTCCTCGTCGCACGAATGGACGATCTTTTAGGACACTCTGCATTCGAGGATACCAATGATGGCACCGACCATGGAACAGACCCATCCCGTGTTGTTGTCGTCTGTGAGTTTGTACGTGGTGTATATTTGACTCCCTTGCTGAGAAATTGCAACGCCTCAAAAGTACCCATTGTCTCGTCAACCTCGAAAAACAAAGGACACAATGGCGACCTCGAGTCCACCACAGAAAAAATTGAAGCATAAGTCTGCAACTGGGAGTGGCTCATACGCTGAGCCGAGTACTCTCATGAAACAGACAGCAGTTAGCGGTCGTATTACTCGGTCTTCGTCCGTTTCGGTGCCCGATACATCTCTTTGGTCTGCTACGTTGCCTCGGATGTCAACACGACTAGCAAAGAAGACTCATCCTTTCATCCTTACAAAAAGTCGAGACATCTATCCATACTTAGCTTCAAAGGATTCCCTGGACTCGGCCGAGCCAGCGCGAGAGGGGCACGGGGGCACGGGGAAGACACCTTCAGCATCTACTCTCAAGAAGAAGAGGGGCAGACTTCCGCGTACCGGTAGTCTCGCAGACGAGGGTGCGAAGGCTGCGCTCATGGAACAGTGGGCAAACATTCGCATGTCTCAAGGAACACTGTTGTCAATGACAACTGCAGGTGGGGATACAACACCGCACTCGTGGAGCAACCGTGGAAGCCAGGAGCCCCCTTTAGGTGGTCGCAACGAAACAGAGATCCTGTCTAGTGAAGTGGTTGAATCCGACGAACTACATTTCGCTCCAGCCAATGACCATATAGAACCTTCCCCGACTAACCCAGTGGCTGGGCCACTCCCAAAAATGGTTGTTAAAAATGAGTCTGCATTCACTCCCGCGCAGGTTGAGGAATTAGCCACAGAGAACACCTCGTCAGAACGTTTACCGCTTTCAGAATATGACTTGATGTATCCGAGCTCGTCTCCGGGGAATATACAGGCAGCGATTGAGGATATAGCTCCCTCGCAGAGTGCTGATGAGGGGAAAGTGGAGACAATAGTCCAGACTTCACCACATCTCCCTATCAACGGTTCTCTGGAGGTCGTGAACCAGCCCCTCCAGCTACTTGCCACTGACAGTGAAAACAAGCCCCTGCATCCTCCCCGTAGTCCTATAATGTCAAAACTCGATATACTCACCGATAACATGATTTCGGCGAGCCCTGCTGTCCCTGTCGAAGAGTCTTTGACCAGAGCTTCTCCTTCTGCCGTCGATATTCAACTTGTTATCCCAGCGGAAGCCGATGATGTCGTCCTGGGTTTTCACATGCTCGATCTGCACGAGGTTCTTTCACCATGGGTACCAGTATCTTCCACAGCGCCATCTGTCTACGTCCCACCTGCTGTGCAGCAATTAATCGCCGGTACTTACTCCAGTTGCATTGCTTTGGCTGAACTAACTGTTTCTGTCAACTAGCCATGAAGCATCAACTGGAAATTGAATGCCGAGCCCGAAGACGAGCTGAAGAGCTCTATCTAGAGGAAATGCGCAAGCGCATCGAGATGGAAGAAGTCATCGATAAGTTACAGAAGGAATGTGGACAAAGCGCAATTCAGCCGCCTCCCTCATTGGATACCGCAATGCGTGCGGCTTCGGCACATGTAAGCCCAGAATTACATGGGCCGCGGGATGGTGAAGCTAGACTAACATCCATTGATATCACTCATCCGAATGTGACGACGGAGAGCTCTTCTGCTTGAGGCTTCGAGCCATTTCGTCACTCGCTTGCTTTCGATCTGATCCTACTGGTGCATTTCCTCCTTGTCACAACCTTTACGAATCCAACGATCACAATATCAATACCGGTACGCACCGTTCTGGACGATCTTCATACGGATATAACGCAGTTTTCATTAGTACAGTCGCATCAGTTGCATCGAACCTGCATGTCATTTATCTCCAAATAATAGTTCAGATACATGATTGATAAAATACAGTTCCGTCGATCATCCAATAGACAAAAAGGGAGCATTCTACAGAACAATTGGTGTACTTCAATGGCCAAAAAAATCTGCAAAATCATGACTGCGGTATCAGAGTGTGTGCATAGAGAAAAAGATTGCTGTTGAAAAGAGTTTGGAATTTGGAATTTTGTTCCAGTCCAGACGGAAGCTGCGAATGCTATCCTATGGAAATGAGGCATAAACAAAGACCCTTGAAAAGATAATATCCTGAATAATTGCGTTTGCGGGGGCTGATGAGTTATCTAGTGCCAGAGCTCGCCCGCTTGAGAGTCCATCATGATAGAAGGGACATCAAGGTCATGGAGGTCCTCGTAGTCGCCCAGACCTGCTGCACCGTTGGCTATTGCCAGACTAAGAGCCGCAATGGCCTTTTCAGTCCGGGAGGCGGAAGAGGTCAGAGAAAAGAATTCCTGGCTGGATGCCAAGGATGCGGGGGTGGGATGAGATAATGGAAAAATTGAGTCGTGGATTGTGGGGCTGGAACGTGGCGCCTCAAATGAACGTGCTGGAGAGCTGGTCGAAGGGCCAGATAGAGCTGGACTAAATGCTGTGGTATAAGCAGAATATTTATATGCTGGAGATGATGACGTTGAATGCAGTGTGTCGGGGGAAAATGTGGTGTTAAAGGAGCGGCGGGAAATATCGTCTGCGTCGTCATTGGAGAATGAGGAGCGGATGGATGCTTGATCCGCATATTTTGAGAATGAACTGGTATGCATCTCATCGTTGTCTATGTCCATCGGCCCAAGACTAGATGCTCGCTTTTGACGCGAGACGGGGAGACCGCAGAGCTCTCCCGAGTATATTTGGACATCATCTTCGTCGCTCTCAGAGCTTCTAACAGATCTGGTAACGGGGACACTAGGAGAATGCCGCTTCTTGGCTCTCCGTCTGTCAACGGTCCTAGCGCGGTTGTATATACCGGATTTTGAACGCGAATGTTCAAAATCACGCATGCGCTTTACAAGACTTTCCCCGCTTACGGCAATACTCCTGCGAAGTTCCCAGAATGCATCCGACCTGAGGCGAGTAGCGTCAACCTCGGAAATGTCAGAATGGGCGTCCCGAACACCTAAAGGGTTCGTGGACTTCCTTCTCGACTTTTCGGTTTCTCTACGGCTGGAGCGGCTAGAGAACAGAAGAAAATCTGCTGGCGTAGCAGCAAATAGAGGAGTGTGGGGAGCAGAAGAACTGAGCCCGGAACTGTGGCTATCCGTCGATGCCGGAGTGGACGACCCAGTGGTACATGTGATAGAAGGGGGCTGAAAATATAGACGATAATTAGTGATTCTAAGATAGGCACCGGCAATATCATCGGCACGAACGGATACGTCTCTGCGGAGTCTCTTGCCCGTCTGCCAGAAGTCGGAATTGCGTGTTTGGGAGGAAGCGGAGTCTGGAAGGGCAGGGCTATTGCGCGATGAGCGAGCTCGTTTGCTTGCTGGACGCCATAGAGCTTTTGGAACGGGCGAGGGCGAGGGTGAAGAAGCTGAGTGAGATCTGCGACGATAATTAAATGTTAACGGAGACGACATGGACTTTGGAGAGACGAAAGATAGGATGGGGCCTCTTCGACAACGCTGGCGGTGATGAGACCAGAATAAACAATGGATGATGGTGGTGGTAGAAAGTAAGAGACTCCTTGACGTTCCGCGTCGCAATCAAATGACCTTCATATCAGCTTATATAACAAATTTGTCAGAGTCCAGCCAGTGCGGCCAAGTTAGCCACCTTCAGGAATCGAATTCGAACACTACTTATTCGAAACGTCCAATCGTCCGTGGCTGGTGACCGTCTCGTACATACCATCCTTCTAATTGCAAATAATAAGTACTCTGTGCAGTTAGAACACGAAGTGTGGCGTTACGGCTCCATTGCACACCGCACAGGTGACTTGTCAGATGAACGTTAACGTAGGCCATTAATGACAGCGGTATTTTTCTTCTTCGGCTCAATTGCTCGGATATCAGTGATCAGCGTTATGCGTACTGCCAATTTGGACCATTGAATGGAGTTAAAGAAATGAAGCCGGCACATCAAATTCGAAGTGAGTTCCCCGGATGTCTTCTTACGCTGACCTTGCTCCACTTCAGCAACCTCTTTGAAATACCCCGCATACGTGCCTCAGGTTGCTCGGTTACCTTTGCGTTGGAGAGAATTCGCTTACGATCACCAGGTACAGTCCGTCTTATAACAAGAATGCGTTACATCCATTGGCGCAAACAGTGTGGGCGTAGTCGCGTTCTGGGAAGGCGTGGACTCGTTGCCATTTACGTTCAAGGTATGTGAGCGGATTACACGGCTTTATCCAGTTCAAAACGAAGTAAGTAACGGTCGTGATCGTGGACTAGAGCATTGTCGTCAAGTCTGGGTAGGAACCCCCTGCCCAGCGTTGCCGCGAAAGACATGACCCGTACTGACGCACATCTCCATTAAACCTTGTTCTCTGCGCAGCTCACCTGGTGACCTGTGGTTTTCGACCAGCAGCGATCCGTTGGATCAAGTGGATTCCGGCTCACCTGGAGGCAATAGTGGCACAGATTGGTGTACACTGATCTGTTTCTGCAAGTGCGCTCCAGATGACTCGAGGCTGTCATCAAATGGCACCCCTCAGGTGAGGGTGGCTTCTGCTACAACGAGATCCATATCGAGAACTGACCCAGCTCTAACGCTCTAACGTTGCAAATCTAATATCAGGAGCTATTCTCTGATAAAGTTCGAATGACTAACCACGGGGTACACAGATAAGTTGAAATAGTCCATTGATTCGACATGGTATTGTATCAATCGCCGGTGTGGCCTGAAACTATGTTATATAACAAGGCTTTAGAAGGGAAAGGTAAACTCTCACTTGACGCAACTCCCCTGGGTCCGACGTTTGCGTAATCTATCTTCGTTGCTCAGCTTCACTGCTGTATCAGGTCCAAGGCCCTACCTGGTTCATCAAATTTGTCGCAGGCTTCAACATTCTCTTCTTCAGCCACGATGAGTAGTCCTCCGAGACGGGACAATCATCAGAACTTTGAATCCGCTGAAGCACTGATCGGAGATGCGACGTCCACGGAGAAGACTGCATCACCACCGCTAAATGTCACAATCGTCAATGAGTTGTTCCAGAGCAGTATTCTAGGTGCGCACTGGTATGTTCGTCCGCATGCCTTAGCAGATGCGAGAGAGCATCACATATTGTCGGATTGACAACAAGTGCAAGGGGGCTTTCGTCTCCCAAATAATCATGCGAACCTATCAGCAGGAGAACATCTCGTAGGAAGTCCCAGGCCTCTACTTGGGTAAGTGGCTCAGGCAGTCTGCGAGAGGAGATGATATGCAAAGCAAATGAAGCTACAGAGAAGATATGAGGACTTCGTGATGCTACCACAATTCAACACTTACAAGCTAGGGACTAAATCAGGAGTTGTGCATGTCCATGGCAACTTGCCAGATGCTTTCGGGATCGGACAGCAAAGGAGCATCGCAGACCCGGATTCCAGGCTGTGCTCGCTGGAATGCCGTCAAACATGATAGGAAGCTCGTGGACAAGCTTGACAGGCGCTCTTCAGCAGATTCGCGACGCAAGTATTCCATCGTGGTCTCGAGGAATCCGATTATTGACTTCTGGTTCGAGATCTGGACATTTGAAAAACACTCGATCGTCAAAAAGTCGAGAAATTGTTTCGCTCTGCGAATATGATCCTTGTCTGGATTGTTCTCGAGTAACTGCCTATGGAAACGTAAGTGAGCTAGAAACGTTCCCGCTGACGGTGAATGCTTGCATCCGAGTATTGGACATGCCTGCGGTAAACATGTTATGACTTGTCGTTTCATGAAATATACACCTACTTTTCTCTAGCTCATCGCAAAACTTCGATGAGTCCTCCTTTATCGCCTGCTTCCAGCCGTCCCTCAAGCTTCTAGGCTGCATCCTAGCCATGGCGTGCGTAACATAGTCGGTAGCTGACATAAACCATACGCTTGAGCAACGACTTTTACACACAGAGAGTCCGACTCGCCATCGTGTCCGTTTTCAACAGCACGAGAGATAGACGAAAAGAAGCGTAAGGTATCTGCAGCAATCGCTAGATTTGCGAATGCCTAACAAATCTGAATCGCTCCAATGAACGAAATACTGACAGGTCTTTAATAGGACATCCGTCTGGGCTAGTGGTGAGATTTCGAGGACGCGGAGCTGAAGAAAGATACACCAAAAGCCGAGAAAAATAGGCCTGCAGCCAAAGATATCAGAACGTTCGACAGCCAACCTACATACCACTCACAAGATATGCACAGATCATATATTTGCCGTGTTCATCACCAGTAAAGGTCGCCAATGTAGATATAGTAGTCTGAGGATCCGAGTCGAAAGCGTAATGAAGCCATGTAGTCGTCTACTCTCATCAATGGAAGTCCCAGAGAAGAATATGGAACCCTGACCAGAAAGATGATAATCTCCGAGTCAGATCCGTTGCATTCCGTTAGTAGTCGCCAGGTCCAAGGCACGAAATGCCTCCATAACACGAGGACGACCCGCGGGGCATCGAGATCAGGGCAAGGCGATATGACAGTTTGCGCTGACAACGTGTTGTCAACAAGTATCACAAAACGTAGCAGTCTCATCACTGTCGCTAACGTGTGCGGTCGAAACGGAGGATCCGTTTCTGTATCTTTCGCCCTCGACGTAAGATCCACGAGCTGCGATGCATTAATCAACATATATATCTCACGACGATAGAAGAGACAGGACGGACAGCGAATAGTGAGAGCATCATTGCGCAATTCATGCGCTCCTGAAATACAGATTGGTGTTGCGTGTGTAGGGGGGAGCACTCTGAAAGTTGCACCACGGTATGCTGCATAAGGCCTGTGAGATAGGGAAGCAGCGAGACCATACTGTCGGTACGATCAGGGCTGGTGATGTCGAAAGTGTCAAATAAAAAAAATCACTTATCGTCGCGTTGCGCATCGGCAACTCTCGGATGAAGAATCAACTGGGGATGCAATACATATCGCGAGACCAGCAGGCGAAGAGCTAAGCGCTTGGCGGCAGGAGAAGCTTTTTCGGATGTCAATATCGAAGGGATCGAATCCCACCTGTCTAAAGCAATATCAACAAGACTAGCGATTGGCAAGATTGCTGACTACCTGGGAGCTGAGCCGCAGCACGCAAATTGTCTTCCTCTCTTCGTTTTCCTCAAACCTTCAGGAAGATCATTGTCGAGGTCGCGATCATGTATGGCGCTCGCAACACATGAAACCACATCGCCTAGCTTTGCAAGAACGGCGTCCACCCAGGATATCACGATAGGAACGACTGCGATTGTTTTGAGTTCCTGGACTAGCTAGAGCATGAAATAGACGCCGATACTGGAACATCAGATTTAGGAAGGATGGTCGCACTTGAGAATAAGAAACTCATTAGCAGAGGCAAATGAGAGGCATGAATTCACCCTACGTATGTGAGCGAGGGATTCCATCATGCGGCGCACATCCTGAGCGGAGGTCGGACTCGTCGTGAGCACGACGTGTAAGAACTCCAAGAGTGCGGTCGACGACTCCTGTATGGCTCCATGCAAGGACGCGTCCTGTCCGCGTTGAGTACGCTGTCAGTATTAATTGATTTCGAGCGTGATAATACCTTGCGAATGAGACTGAAATCCAAAGACTCTAGCGTCTTGACAGCTGAGTTCACTGCGCTGATGGGATCGGGGGAATCGGTTTTGGGAGTGTTCACTAGCTGAGCGAGAGTACTGGTGGAAACATCAGTTGGGTCCAACGGGCATACTTTCTTAGGTGATGAGGGAACGTCGGACTCTGGCTCAGTCTCACTATCGGACATGGGATACAAGGTGGAGGGGCATGGAAACAGATCGTCGTCGGTGTCCTTGTATTATATTTGCGCTGAGTGGCACAGAATGAAGTTGCATCGAAGATAGAAGCACCAAGTGACTACCATCTTTGAACACCATGCGCGCGTTGATCAATGCAGAAACCGACACAGATTCATCATAAATGTCTATAGTCCTTTAATGCCCTTCAGAAAAGCAGTAATATCAGACTTGCATTCTAAATGCTCCTCGCTCTGCGCAAAGACAGCTTCAAATACTTCATGTCCTTCAGCAGGTCTACCCAAGTGATCAGCATCCAGGCTCGCATCATGAACAAAGCAAAAAAAAAGAATACCTCTCCATCACAAAAATCGAGGTCTTGCCAGACCTCGTCTTCTTCAGCTCGGATAGCAAGCAGCATTTCGCGTCGCACGGCAGATAGACCTCCTTGCAGATTACCCTTGTCATCCGCGGCTTTCCGCGCAGACACTTGAACCTCTTTCACTTCAAGCGGCTTTTTTTCTTTCTTTGATGCGATCTGTACTGGCGGAGGCTCGTCAGGGTCCGGAGGGGGACCATCGTCAGAATCCTCATCAGATCCCTGCATCGCCTCGCGAACGTCGACTCTTTCGAGACATGATATCCAAGTACGTCAGCGTCGGTCGAAATTGGTGCATTTCGCTGATGGGCTGCAAATGTAGGTGACCTTTGTGTGGTAAATGAGACCAATATTATCGCCTTAGACGGGGATGCATCACGGACCGTTGCGGACTACTCCCAACATATATGCACCCTCATGTGGTATCAGTTCACTGCGCATGCGCACTTCAGTCAACCGCGGCTCCTCTCCTTCCCTCTGCTTCATTTTGCCAACGTCCTGGTTCTTTTCACGGTCATCCTCCTGTCGAGCAGCACCAAGGTCTTTACTCCGTTCGCCGTTCCACACCTCCGGACGCGGATCCACCGGTACATGAATCTCTAATCTCCGCGTGACTGGCTTTATTCGTGCGTGAATCCGTTTTCCACTGACTGTAGCAGCAGGCGGTGTTTGTAATGGGCGAGAAAGAAGCGGAAATTGATGAATGTGCACGTTTGGGCTGAGACTGTTAGAATAGTGAATAGGCAGCACGCAGACGAGCTCGTCGCTGTCCATCGCTACGTACGATGGAACCTTGAGCTCGATAAACTAATCGTGGGAGTTTTGGATCTTATCACAAACGTAACTCAAGTTCAATGGCCTCTGTTGCAAGTGCAGGTAAATGGAAGTGCAGTGTCTATGTTACAATTGGACTGTCGTGGAATGAGTGTTGATCGTCCGGATCAGGACGTGGTGGTAAACTAGGTAAACTATCATCATACCGATGCCCTAGGAGACATTCGCCTGGGTGCTTGGTATCACTTCTATGACTGGATGAATCATCAGACGGAAGATGGTCGTCTTCAGGGGTGGGTTGATGAGTGGGTAAGATGGTGTGAGTTCTGGTTTCAACTCTGTGCATCGGAGAATGCACAGTCGAAGTTTCGATAAAACGAGCATGTCTAGAGGGATCGCATAAATGTTCAACAGCATCATGCCGACGGACTGTCGGACAGCGGCGGGTGCGAGCTTGGGATGATCGTCCAAAGGGAGACTTGGTAGCTTTTGTCCTACCCTCCCCAAAGAGCTCTGCGGTACTACGATCCGTACGCAAATTACGGTGCCAAGCGTTAGGGTGCTGTAATAAAGCTTCATTTTCGTGCCGGCGGATAACGCGACCAAAACTGTGCATCACCAGACACGAAATCAAGGCCCCTGGGATTAAAGCATGAGGAGGACTGAATCTGTGGTGTCCAATGGAGCTGACTCACAATCAAAGCCCATCCAACCTACATGATTGACTTCGCCCGGGGTGTTGACTCCGACTATAGTCATTACGACAGAAACGACTGTGAACGCGGTGATAAAGGTGGTGTAGCATAACTGAACAAGGCTGTCAGGCGGAACAGCATATGAAGCAAGAAACATTGCTTACTTCATCTCTCATCACTTCTCTAAATAGCGCTACTCGGGGCATGTACCGACTTATGCGACTCAAGGACGAGATGGCAGGAGAAGAGGGCCGGCGAGGAATGGCGAGGACGTCATGACGAGAATTTGGATTTGCCTCGATTGTAGTGGACATACGAACTGTCGATGCCCGAGTAGGAAGAGGGTATTCTGTAGGCAGCGGGGCAATTGGAGGTCTGGAGGGTACATTCTCCGCATCACGCACTCTTTCACTGGAACGACACTTGGAAACACCGTCGCGGGCGCCCATGAGAACACTCGGGTTATAGGAGACAGATTCGGTCCTACGGGGTTTGGAAAATGGAGTGGAATGGTCGACTGCAGAAACATAGTCCCACCAGCCGCGGCGACTGTGCGTGGTCTTCTGACTGTCGATGCTCTCTTTCCGGCGCTCCAGAGGAGGATCAGCGACATCATCATCTAGAGAAAGTGATACTGTGATTCGGCCACGGACAGCCACGGAACCATGTGATTTCCAAACTGCATAGAGAACTAGAGTGAGGTGATTGTGAGTCTTCTTGGGATAATGGAATACAATGGAACTCACAGCAAAGACAGACAAAGAGGGATTCGACAAACAAGAGTATAATGAAAGCATAGGAGATGTCATCTGATGGTCGATAACAGCGTCCTGATGATGATTGAGTACAAGAATATGATGATGAAGAAAGAAGAGGCACCCGCAAGACTTCGAAAGCTGTTTATTGCGACTAAATCAAGAACCAGGAGGACGAGTGCGGCAGTCCTCAAGGACACCAAGACGACAAGAACGAAGCGAGAGCTGTCTAGGCATCGGTAAGCCTTGACACCTAGGATACCGGTTATCTAGGTAAAGTTGAGGTGTGAAGGTGTGTACACGTGATTATGGAGCGCACCAACAAAGAGAGGGATGTACCCCCACTGGCAACGGCGACTCGCATGATGCTAATTAGATATTAAAAAATCAACCAGATATTGGGAAAGAGATTATGGAAATTAACTAACACTTTGCAATCGATATTAGGATGAAATTGGGCGATAAGCAAGGGTAAGAGAGCGGGAGGACCGAGTAGTTGGCTGAAGAAAACGGTGTACAGGAGACTTTTCTTTCGAACTTTGTCGCTCCATATGAATGCAGCCGATACGGAAATATTTCTTGCGAATACGGACAAGAGGGCGGCGACCATGATAAGGGAAAGGTAAGTAGCGCAAAGATCATCGTAGAGTGGAGGCGCTATGAGGGAACCGTCGCCGATTGTGTGGTAACTGGGCTGAAAAGAAGCTACGGGAGCGGTATGATAAAAACGAGGGAAGTCCGAGATTGTTACGAGTGTATTGAGCTCGAGGACAACAAGTTGGGGAGTACCGGTAGGGAATGGGACGGAAGATACGATTCCTTGGAACGGTGGTGGGCGAGGTGGTGGAATGTCCATAGGAGGAGGCATCCCCAGGAGGAGGGGGAGGAGGGGGAGGAGGACCGGGTCGGTGGTAGTACTAGTACTTAGTTAGAGGACAAGTAAGAGTGAACATAAGGGAAGTAGAGCGCATTTCTCAAAAAGTTTAGATTACTTGTGATGACGGTTGCGATTAATTATGCGATCATCGCTCAAATATTCAACACCCGGTAAACGGCCTTCAAAAATATCCCTAGGCCTCTAGCTTCAATGTCATCACAGAAGAGATCTCCAGTTATCATCATCACTGGCACTCCAGGTACTGGAAAGTCAACTCATGCTCAACTCCTCAAAGACGCTTCTCCTGTTCCTTTAAACAACATCAACGTCGGTCAATTAGTCAAAGATAATGCTTTTCATCACGGCTTTGATCACCAATGGCAATCTTACACCGTAGATGAAGACAAGGTCCGCGGTGATTCTCCGCTTCCCTGTCTCAATCCTCACTAGGTCATATTAGCTACTAGACGAACTCGAACCTCTAGCATCCGCCGGTGGAATAATTCTTGACTGGCATACTTGTGAAATATTTCCTGAACGATGGGCTGATCTAGTCGTCGTTCTACGCTGCAACCATACCATGCTCTGGGAACGGCTAGAAAAACGGTGCATACCTCTCCTCTTCATCTCAATCCGAGGAGATCTAACACGATTCCAGCAATTACCCTCTTAAAAAGATACAGGAGAACAACGAAGCAGAGATCATGGAAGTTGTCCTCCAAGAAGCCAGAGACTCCTATCCCCAGCAGATTATTGTCGAACTCAAAAGCGAATCTTCTCAAGATCTCGAAAATAACGTCGCAAACATCGTTGCTTGGATTAAACAGTGGCTGAAAGATAATCAAAACCCCGAGGACGATAGTCCATAACTTGCATGTATACTCGGATCTAGCAATCGCACAAGTGCCTGCCTCTCACCAAATAGGATACACTCCTGACTGCGCGGGACATAGCTTTGCGCACAGCTCAATCACCGGCACCGCAGCCTTTCAAAGTCTATCTTCGATGACTAGATCGGCTAGGGCCTTGACGCGTAACGTCAGCTACTCGAGCCCAGAGCTCACATTTCTCCTTTTCTGTTGGGATTTCGGCCCCCATACAGTGATAAGCGCGTTGGCTTCATCAGCAGGACAATACAAGTTCGGACGGAACCGTCAAAGAAGGGGATATTTCCAGTGTCTTCTACGTCCATGACAGTGTTTGTTCCCGCGGAGCCGACGCCATGTGTGGGCTAGCTTTCAATTTGTATGGAGATCCAACGAAGTTCATTATATGCACATTCTCCTGGGAGTTATGTTCAATGCCAAGTTGTCACAGTACTACAGTATTCCAAGTCTACATATAAAGCACCCAAGCAGCAATCGTGTTGAGCTAAAATTGGGGACAACGCGTATTCTAACCTATCCGACATTTGCGTAGTACATATCGGAAAGGCCATTAGATGCAGCTTGTATGGATGCCAGTACTGCAGTAGGAGTGGGGGACTCGTAGTAGAAGAGTCCGCGGAGTTTACCGGTGTCTGTAGCGTTGGTCCGCGGGTTGCGTTGAGCTATGCCATTCGGCTTGTGCCACCCCAATAGTCGATGGTTCTCCTACATATGATACACCTTTTTTTGTTGATCAGGTTGCAAAGCGTATATCCGATGAAGCGCTCGTAGGAGACACGGTCGCGATGGCCCTGGGCCACAGACGGTGGTAACAGGTGACCGTATACCGCCCCTGCCAGTGGCTGACGGTACCTGCGCACTGCTTGGATCATTTGTTGAAGTCTTGGACCATGAGGAACACTGAGATAAGCCGTGAGCTCCGCAGAGAAGGGGATAATGGTTCCTGGTTTAAATTGCTATACGGTCAGTGGCCAGGATATATCGGTGTGATGGCATAGAAGGCCTGGTTTATTAGTACAGACGTCTCGTTATATCAGCTCCCGTCGGCGAGAAGAGCACCCAGTCACAATGAGAAGTGCGCTCACGTGTGAGCATAACGGTATTGTCCATGCTTCATGGCGATGCTGCCGTTCTCTTCATTCCGAAGAGTATCACCGAAGATACGTATTCCACTCGCATTAATATGACAATCGTGTTGCTAGGAAAGCGGAATACGACACTCCGAAGATTTGAAATCCTCTGGATCGTGGCACTGTAAAAGCCCACCATCCCCAGATACCTGACGGTTGTGATATTGATCTTCGAAGTCGTCACTTATCTGACGGTGGTAAACATAGTTTTGCCGAGCCATGCCAGTGTTGATCGTCGGCAAGCATAGACTGGAATCGATCACGAGAGTATCGATAGTGCACTCCACCTAAGATACAGAATTAGAAATGGAAAAAGGAAGAATTCAGTATACATGCCGGTGAGCGCTAGTGGAAAGTTAACAGCTGAAGCAAAAGATCTTCTGGAGCAGAAAAAAAGGTGCACAGATAGTAATCAGTAGCTCCACAGTCGAAAGAAGCACCAAAGGGAAGCGATGAAACCATAGAACTGCTAGGACACGTACCTTATGTCTCTGGAGCCAAACCCCGTCGTAATTACTGGCTTAGAACCGGGTCGGAAGATGTTGCTGCCTTGCTTAAACCATCGAATCTGACTTTTTCCGCCCCGCAGTACTCGCAGCCAGATTTATTTGCCGATGCCAGGCTCGTCGAATGATGGACGTAGACACTGAGCCTGAGGCCTCAGTACTCAGTAACGAGGATGGAAACTAAATCGTGGTTGAATAAAGAACAACGTTGTGCGGCCCGCGGACCCCAGCGCCATGAACTCATGAGGAAACCCACCCACAAACAAATCGCACTATTAATTAATATTGTTGACCTAACTCATGGCGGCTGATAACGCAGCCAAGGCAGCTGACCCCCAGACCAACTCGGTCGGCCGTGAAGAAACCGTTGTATGAGGGAAGCACGCAGTACAATAGCTGGAGATATTCCCCAGAACAGCTGGAACACATTCGAACTTCCCTCAATGCTGCTGCCGTTGCGGTCATACGGAACACTTTCGAGGCAGACGAGGTGCGAACCCACTTTCCGTTACTTCAATGCCTGCTGAACTGTCTGTTGTAGCCTGGATCGTCCTCGGACGTGTTGTTCCTTAATGCAAACGAGGAGCAGCTCCTCGTGAAACTCTACATCACCAAGATCCCGCAGCTATGCGGGCACTTTTCGTTTCCCTGAGGAAGTGGAGGCGACAGCTATCAGCTACTTGAAGCGATTCTATCTTAAAAATACTGTGATGGACTGGCATCCAAAGAATGTGATGTGCGTTCTTGTGTTATTGTACTGGTGTCCCCTAATAACGCTCTTTCAAGGCTTACTGCACTATTTCTTGCCACCAAGACCACCAACAACCCAATATCGTTGGAGTCTTACACCTCTAACATCCCGAAAACGTCCAACTCAGACGTGCTTGACCTCGAGTTCCTAGTGTCCCAGAGCTTGAACTTCGAGTTTGCAGTTTGGCATGCCCACCGCGCTCTCTGGGGCATCTGGCTTGACCTTCAGGTAACTATGTTCGCGATATTTCTGCGCTGAGACTCACACGATCACAGAGTCTGCCCGACGTACCTCAGGAACTTCGACCACAGGATTTCTATGACATCGCCTTAATACACGTCCGCGCTTCGCGCTTTACCGATGTGGAACTCGTCTACACCCCCTCACAAATAGCCCTCGCCTGCCTGGCTCTCGAATCGCCGCTTCTAGCGCAAAGATGGGCTGATTCGAAAGCTGTAGATGGCGCTGCACAACCCCTTTCCGAAACTTTGGAACCCACTCTCGGAGCGATCAAACATATCATTACTCAGATGGGACAGCCTCCCCATGTGGAGGCTGTTCGCGAGGTTGACAGGAGGCTGAAGCTATGCAAGAATCCAGAGAAGGTTCCTGGCAGCAAGGCCTATCTTGCACGGGAAGCAGCAGAACAAAGACGAGCAGAAGAGAAACGCAATAAGAAGGCGGAAGATGTAAGGAAAGCCGTCTCGGAGAGCGATCCATTCGGGAAAGAGCTCAACGAAGATGAAAGAGCAACGCAGTTGGCTGAGCTTGACGATGACGATGATTAGGACACACTGCACTATACGAAAGCATTTTTATTTTAGCGATGTGACCCTCAAGTAATCAATACAAGCACGATCTCAGATAACAAGTGAATCGGAGAATGCAGAGAGGGATGTAACGATCACTTTTGGCTACACATTGACCCCCACAGATCATAACCTCAGAAGGCTATCTGGGAGGCTTCGAAAGAGCCGACATAGATGTCCAGAAGGTGCTGGAGAGGCTGCGTTGCCTTGCATTGCAAACGCTCTTAAATCAATAATGTGAGACAGACGAAGATCTGCATGAGGGCAAAAGTGAGCGAAATAAATTTCCTGAGAAGCGGAGACTGACCTGAGACAAAGACGGTAGATAAATGGCTCGCAGTCATCATGTCGAAACCTGGTACATCAACGGGGATGCAGATAGATTCACAGTGACGAGTGACCTGGAGGATGGCAGAAAAATGATACGGGACACTTCAAAAGAGCCTATCATATCGCAGATTTCCGCCGGCATATCTCAGGATGTCAGGGTGAATACACAGGTGTTTCCTGCATGTAAAACTACAGATAAAGCAACTACCGTTCAAAAACCTGCAAAGTATTGAGATCACACAAGAAAATGAAAACAGGCCAAAACATACAACAGTCGCAATCGAAAGGACACAGCGGCGTGTCTGTAGAGCCGGATGAAGTCTCGAATGCTGACGAGAGCAAGTGCGCACTGCGCAACATACCTCCTGCGTTATTGGATATACCAAGTTCATCTTCCTTGTATATGTTGTATCCATCGTCAGTTTTTCGTCCTGGCGGGGCATTAACATTAGTTCAAAGTTAGCAGGACAAGATGAAACTTACTAGGTCCAGAACCCCTCGAATCCTTAAAACGGTCTTCGTCCTCTTTGCGCGTCTCGTGCGAAGTCTTTTCGTGGTGTGAAGAGGCATCCATTTTTGGACGTTTACTGCTGGTGGAAGACTTGAGTGATGGATCTACAACTGTCTCGGGGAGCGGTCGTTTTTTCAGAGGGCTTTGACTCTGATGATCGATTGATCTCCTTCGTTTCGTCGCTGGTGGAAGGTCTGTCTTTTCTTTTCTTCTTTTTCACCTTCTTCTCCTTGACGGATGGAAGGGGAACCACGAGTTCTACGGCTTTCGCCTTTCCTTTGGCAGCAAAAATGTCGTCTATTTCTGATGTGGGCATGGAGGAAGATCAAGGTTGATGATAGGAAAAAAATCTGAATATAATGGTGTCACGGTCACGCACGTCACAGGTAACATATCCTCCAAATATCGTCTGTCTTCTCGCGGTTGAACCGGTGATCATTGGGCCAGGATCAGCAAAAGCGTTATGTAGTTGAAGAATAGAATATGGAATGTCTGAGGTCTCGATGAAAGACAGTTATGCTGCAGCCATGTATTTTATTCAATGTGACAAACCATTGTTGAGAGTTTCCTGATTTGTTGAATGCTTTCTTCGCTCGGTTCGACCGTCAGCAAGAATATTGGTGCAAGCCAAGCGCAAGCAGGTGACAATCTTCTGTACTCCTGAGCTATGTTGTAAGCCGTCCTTTTCCATTTTTCCCGTCTTAAACAAACATACATATCTTTCTCTCTCTGTTCTGCCAATAGGCCTCAGTCTGCGCAGCAAATCCGACCTCAAAACCATCAATCACAACAACAAGGGAATCTTCCTTTCATTCCCCAGAATACAGCCCAAAACTTTGAGACAGCCCCGTACTTTACTAGTACTCTTGATCTCAATGCCGCTGCCAAACAAATGGTAGCTATGAGCGCTGTAGGGGCACAAAGACAAATGGCAAACGTCAACGGCCGCCCATCCGCGGCGCCATCTGTCAATCCTGTTGGCGGAATAACTCCGGGATCTTTTATTGGCGGAATATCGTCCTCTTATAATCAACAAGGCGGCTTTACTGGTCCACCTCATGATACTACCGGTTCCATGCAATTCAATCCCACAGCTTTGTCAAGTCAACCAAATGTCCAAGGAATTTACCCTCCCCAACCAACCACTAATGCCCCATCAAATCCTTCCCTCAACCCATCCACTTCTCATCCAAACTTTTCACCCGAGGTTGTCAAGCAGCGACAGCGAACCTTCCTCATAGGATTGTCCAACGCCCACGTTACCCGCGCTCCCTTGCCGCCGGCATTAACTGGTGTTCCGTACCCACCCAATTATGATCCTACAAATTCTCCATGGAAGTCTTTGGACTGCCCACCAGGCCAGCTAGGTGTCGTTCGCGTGGGCGGCAAGGATATAGATCTCCTGAAGCTATGGGGTATCGTATGTCAGTTGGGAGGATGGCCAAAAGTGCGTTAATTCACACTCCAATATTGTCCAATACTGAAGCATGTTATTCTAGCTCTCACAACAACCAAATGGCTGGATCCAAGTTGCTCACCAATTTGACCTGCCAGAGTACCTTCCTCATCTATCGAATCCTGGGCAGCAGCGTTCCGTTCCTCAAATTCTGGGCAATTTATACAGCGTCATCTTACACCCATTCGACGAAATGTATCGCCGTAATATGCAGGAGAGCAATCGCAAGACAATGATGGCATCTGGACGCCAGCAGGCCGTTAATGCTGGACCTCCCAATGTGAATGCAGGGTCTGGTGTGCCTCATGCAGCACTCCCACCAGGAACGGTTAGCGCGAATACGGTTGGTGGCATGATGGGGCAGCATACGGTGAACAATCAAAACCCCAGCCCTGCTTCTCAGTCACAGCCACTGCCACAAAGCCCTCATCTACGTCAATCATCTTCTGCTCCTAATTTTCAGTCGCCCGCCATCCCCTCATCCTCAGATCCCACGGCCTATTCAGGCTCCATCGCAGCTCAACAGTGCAATTTCTGCACCCCAGCTCGCGAAACCAATGTCCGATACATCTGAATCGGACACCCAAGGGACGAAGAGAAGGCTAGAGTCCGAAGAGGAAGAGGGGAAACGAGCAAGACAAAAAACAGGTATTTCCTTCAGATATTATTTTTGTTATGCAGTGAATCTCAACCGAGCTACCACAGATCCGCCAGATACCGTGAGTGCTGACTCGGATGAGTCTTTGTGACCTTGAATTGATTTTTTCTCCAGACTGAGGGCACTAATACCACAACGCCACACGGACCCGTCCCAGGAGCTCCTCCCTCGCGTACTCAATTTACAAGGACCAAAGTCGAGTACATCCCTTTGGCACGTGAAATTGATTTCACTGGCGGCCGTGATTTCAATGCACTGGAAGAGGATTATCTTCGATCTCAGCGACGGCCTATGCGAGATATCAATGAGTGGGGCACGGTTGACATTGAAGCCCTTACAATGTCCATCCGATCGCGACTAACTGCCGAGCTTTCCTATGCCCTAACGACAATCACGTTGTTATCTACGATGCGGGGTCCAACCCCTGGATCTGGATTTCCTATTTTACAATGCACAGATTTACTCGAGGAGGTGCTCGACCTACTTGAGGAGGAAGCGTTTGGGACCACCCCAGACATTACGGACTATCGATTGGGCAATGGTGCTGAGATAGTGCGACATCGGGCGCTCGTGGACGGAGTTTTCGAGAAGGAATCCATGCTCTTTGCAGGGCTAGAGCACCGTGATCCTCAGTATGGGACACGGGGTCCAGGGCACCGCGCAGGCAATATTGTGCTCACGGTGACTAACCTCATACGAAACCTTTCTGTTACCCCAGACAATATGGTCTGTTTGGCGAGACATGAACGCACACTCGATCTTGTGCTACGTGTCTGTGGTATCACCACGTCATCAGACGGAACACCCAAACCAACTTCACCGGCACTCGCCCTCTCAGACGTGATCAATGTTCGAAAAGATGCACTTCACATTTTTGGTAATTTATCAAATTACATCGTGTTCCAAAATCCTACTTCCCCGTCGAACGCAACAACACTCACTGCAAGCCGCATCCTCGAAGTTATCGCGTCTATCCTCATAGAGCCCTCCGACTCAGTTCCCCCCACGCAATTCCTTAAACACAGCGGGGTTCCTTTCGCGCACAGCAGACCGCCGTCTATTTCCGACCTCGCCCTCGACGTTTTCACCCGCCTCGGTCAGCTGGACTGTAATCGGCAGGTTTTCTTAAGGGTCATGCCCCAATCTCTCGTTTGGCGACTATTGGAGTCCCTTGTTCATCGTTTACCAGGTGTCAGACCTCGACTTCGCTTTCCTCGGCCGGGAACCATGGGAATCTTACTTGGAAAAGACAATTATGGCGATTTATACGATCGCATTCTTTTCCCCACCGGAATTAAAGAAGAAAATCAAAGCAGATCGCTCTCTGCGTTTCTCACAGGTTATGATTCGCCAAGTGCAACGCTACGTAGCGATCGGTGGTAGCCCGGAGGTGCGTCAGTGGCACATCGCCGTTGCACGAAGAGCGGTGGAAGCTATGAAAGTAGTGGATGAAGAGGATGATGCATTTGACACTTCGCAGTCCACTCAGTCCACGCTGGCATTTGGCATGGGCTTTAGCGATGCTAATGATTCCGGTGCTGAAAAGGGGATAGGGTTGCTTGCTGGCCGCCGGGACGCCACTTGGGAACTGTTGATGCGAGATCTTGATTCTGTGATGTTTTCGGAGCTGGAGAGTTTGATGAGAGTTGAATGTTAGTCCGATATCAGTTTCGCGGGACGGTACTGTTGGTTTTGACATCTCGTATACGCTTTACATTTTGCTGTCGATACTATGTAATTCCGGATTGTTGTCCTCCAGACATTTGAATTTTGTGGAATTATTTTTGAAATCCTGGACTTATCTTATTGCTGCGCAATCTTTTCAAAGTACTGCGTGACGGTGTACCCTAGTTTTGGCTGGGTCTCATCTTGGCTTCCACCATCGTTGTCAGAGGGCAATCGGCCTCGCCTTTCATGCCGTCCTACACGGCTCCTCCACCAAATTACTCTCTAGGATGCCCACAGAATCCACCTGGGGCAGATGATGCGGCCCCGATTTCTGGCCTTCAGATCTTCATCATTCCAGCAGCGGACACATTGACCTTCCAGAAGGGGTATCTAGGAGCTGAAGGAGAGCGCGCCGCCATTGAGGGAGAGATCCATGTCAAGGGTGCCCAGCCAGGTCAATGGAAATATGTGTTAGTGCGATCGCTTCTCGTCTGTCCCGAGTAACTCACCAATGCAAAATAGCACTGTGGCTCTTCGTGTCATCGAGTCTGCGTCTGGCCAGGAAATTGAGCTGGGGTCATCAGAGATAAACCTAGTTTCTTTCACGGGGACGTCCGACTCGATGTCGTCTTCAACATCGTTCGCAATACCCCTAACATCCGATGCACCCCAGTGCATCCATACACCTCATTCATCGCTGGAATACGCACTCACGGCGACTTTCCATCCTATAAATCCGTCTGAGTCACCCATAACAAGAAGGATTGTCGTGCATGCACGACGCTACACTTCGCATTCTCATGCTGTAGATACGCTGCCGGAGACCCATGTCGTGGAAAGTCCCTCCCGTGTCGAAGTCCAAGTTCCTCGCACGATATTCAGGGCTGGAGAACCCATCCCAGTCTACATTACTGTGCCTCCACCGAGTAGGCAGCTTATGCTTCGTGAGGGACTTAGACTGCGAAATGTGAAAACCGAGATTGTCCGGATCGTGAGTATCAAAGGTCAAAATGACGGCGGTTGTTTTGAAACCGGTACGCCTTATGGTCAATCCATAGTGGACTTGCCACCTCAGGATGGGCCGTCATCGGTATTGCCTATTCCCCCTGCAGAGAAGCCTCCGATCACTTTTCCTGCCAGTGGATCGACCTATCGTACAGTAACTTCACGCTCAGGCGCATCTTGCAGATTCCACTCCTCTCGATCTGTGCGGCTCCGTTTCATCTTGCATCAGGCTTCACCTTCCGCATCACCAGTAGATTATCAGAGGAGCTTGCCAGAGGGCGACTACAGCAGCCTTGACAACGATTTACAATGCATTTCCATCACTCAGTCTACCCTTCTACATTCAGTCTCTTTCCTTCTAAACGTCCTCATTTCATTCGTGGACACGAACAGTAGGACGGAACGGCTCACGACTGTCCCCATCCCGTTAACCATCATCCCACCACCAGCGCCGCTGCCTGAAGTTGAAGAATGGATTGACGCTGCATATCAGAAGAAACACGACCGTCCGCCTTTGAGGACAGTCCGTCAAGAAGATCCGGAGTTGTCGATTCCCATATATCAGGAAGGAGAAGCGGGACCAAGCTATACTCAGAGTGGTGCCCCGCCCCCTTTTGAAGACCGCGACATGCCACCTCCACCATTCTTTCTTTCTATGCCTTCTACATCCAATGCTCCGCCAAGCTTCCAAGAGTCCGAGTCCGAAATATTTATTCCTTCAGACACGACGGACCAGGAGACACCTCTAACCACGGAACTCCATATCGCCGGCGAGGGCATTTTGTTTGGATTCGCTGCATCAGAACAGTTTGATGGTCATTCGGATACTATGCACTGCTCGTCAACTCCCCCCCCTTCGGTGGAAATGGCAGAGCGAGATACAGATGTGACAGGATTTGCTGACATCGGACAACCCGTCCCAGTCTTTGAAGCCCTGAATATCGTCTTAGATGATCATGCACCCCGCTCTGGAGGTGAACTCCCTCCTCCACCGCCTGCGATGGATGATCCATCAGACCCGCCTCCTTCAATTGATTCCGACTTCAGGTCGCCCACGGTCCGGGCACCCGTGCAATCCCACTCCCCTCCCCTCACTCATCAGTCATACAGTCAAGCTCCCGTGACTCGTGATCCTCTACATCCTCCCAGTGACATCTTGCATCATTCTTCCTCTCATGGTCATGCGCCACCGCCTTATCTTGTTCCTGGCAGTGATCCTGACCAAGAGGAACATGTGACACGACCACCTCCGTATATGGATTTGGTTCCTTCTTCGTCGTATTTGAACAGCCCAATCCACTAAAGGGACTTTGTTACCATTCCAATTCGTGCACCTCTTAGAACTTAATTTCACTCTCAAAGTGTACTCTGCTGCAACTGTATTTATAAGTTAGCTTCCAGCCGTACTAAGTCCAATGTTTGTGCTGCAGATGAATTATAAAAGCAAATTACATATGAATGACCAAGGCAACGCAGCCACGTAGATGGCAAAGACTGGGACGTATAAGGGGAATAACAGGTGTACCGATAGAAGCGAAATAGTCGCGAAGTTGAAGTGTACAGTCCGGATAATACTCAATGACACACTCAACAGTTGCATGCATCTTTCTTGGACTGTTGCTCCTCGAGGTTCACCTCCTGTCTGGTCCCTCCAGTTCGTCCACCTGCGCCGCCAGATCGACCTGCGGCACCTCGCGTTGAAGCCAGAATGTGTTCGATAGGTATTTTCTTCGCTGAAATTTATCTTAAGCGTAAGCTCCACAACGAGTGTAGCGAGCGTACCTATTTCTGTAAATATCTCAACGACACCCTCGCCAGTCTTAGCACTGGTTTCGAAAAACAGCAAGCCAGCCTCAGTAGCGTAAGCCTGAGCCTCCTCACGTGGCACCTGTCGCAAACTCTCTGGCTCGCCACCACTAGCGCTAGGAGTCTCCCCAGGCGTGGCCGTAGCATCATCCGCCTCATCTTCAGACTCGGATGATGGAGTGGACCCAGATGATGAAGGAGAGGTTTGTACGAGATCAACTTTGTTGCCGGCCAGTGCGATAACGATGTTGGGATTTGCCTGTCTTTGAAGCTCCTTCACCCACGACTTCGCTTTCTCTAAACTCGTTGCTTTCGTCACATCATAAACAACCACTGCGGCTTGAGCATTACGATAATACATGGGCTACATGCACGAATCAGAGCGGGCGGTGAACAAAGCGGTGCTCGGGACCTACAGCAAGAGAGTGGAATCGTTCCTGTCCAGCAGTATCCCAAATCTCGTAACGCAGGACGCGGTCTTCTAGGCGGCATTTCTGAGTCAAGAATGCTGCGCCGATGGTGGGCTCTTTGTTTGCTTGGAATTCATTCGAAACCTGGAAAATGATTTAGTGGTGGCCAACATATGAAAAGATACACTCACAAAACGGAGGACTACCGAAGATTTGCCAACAGCAGCCTCACCTGTAGATGCGTATCAGTTCCTATTCGTTAGCGCGGAAGAACGAAGGCAGATGGGATAAGAAGCCAGTTTGATAGCGAGTGCGAATCGTGTTCATGGCATTTTTATTGGCAGCTGAGAAGGCTTACCGAGAAGAACCAGCTTGACCTGAACAGACCTATCCACGGAGCCTGAAGCAGCGTCGGCCATTGCTATCACGTCGAAGTTGTAAGGAAATATAGACACAATGCAAGTAGGCGGCAACAACTCAGTGCTGCGTTTCCCGGCTTTGTTTACATTTGTATTCAAATCTCCCATAGCTGTCAGCCCCCGTAACATAGTTGAACGTCGAGACTATTCTGCCAATGTACTATTTTAGGGCGAACAAAGGGTGCCAGTTGTGCACATTAATTCACAGCTGAGAGCAATACAAAGTAACTATTTTCTAACGCCTGGATGCTCTCGACGACATCGAAGCTAGCAGTTTTGTTGGATCCGAATAACGCCTCACATCACCTCCCACAAGTGTTACCGTTCCTGGATCTTGAACTTCCGCTATTCGACGACGACGACTTTCCGTATATACCACCATCTAATGGTCATGACGAACCTCAGTGGCTCACTGCAGACCAAAAATGCATCCAGTAAACAGCGCCTATGACGCGCTCAAGCTTATAACGAGACTACAAAACTGCGTCGTGAGTACTTCAGTCATATGCTATGTATTCAAGTGTTTGAGATGTTCCTCTATTCCAAGATCTTCATTGCTTGAGCGGCAGTGAAATGTCTTCAGAAGCAACAAACTATTCATGCATCGTGCCATCAACCATACTGCACTGATGCGAAAGCAGAAACTACAGTTCACTGTTGCGACATGCCACTCACTGACATACATAGGTGGCCTGCCACGCCGGTGGGTCATAATGGTAACTGGTTAAATCTAGGACACAAACTACTCAGACTCACAATACCGGAGACGAATGTCGGCACGCATTTCTGCGCAGCACAGCACTTTTTAGCGGAGCAACATTTGAGACAACTGTCAATGTCAACATCACTGGCAGATATTGATACTTGTCAAACAACGGCAAGGACGAAGGAGAAGCACATTGTTTGTGAGGACGTGATATGGGATTAAATGAATCCGAAAGGGACGGTAGGAAGACAACCTGCTTTTATGTGCTGAATATTTTTCTGGCAGGACCTCACGGTAAGGAAGAACGCTTGAAATTCCCTTTCGAACAAATGATATCTGCAATGCCGACAGATTGCCAACAGACCTTGCAATCGACTTGCTCTCGGGCTGTCACGGATATTCTATTGGCAGAAGAACTCTAGGACGGTAATGTGCGTGAAAGTTTGCCTTGGTGTTGCTCCTCGATCGAGGCACATGAAGTCAAAGACAACAAAATTTAATTGATCCTTGCTCACATGTTTCTAAGATCTTGAGAATTTGTGTTCACGCACGGTTATATAGGCGGTCCGACCACTAGTGCGTTAAGAGCTGGACGCGACAACGTCGTCTACTAACTACCAAACCCCCTCATGGCCACCAATAGATCTGGTTCGGTGTCACAGAATGTGAGAGAACGTATTGCGGTACCTTTTGTATCAGAGCCCTGCATTCGTAAATATGCAATGTCTTGTCTCGAGTTAGATTAGAATCGACGACCAGTGGAAACCGAACTGCAGTGAATGTCGTCATTGAAATTGACCGGAATCAGTGAAAATCACAATCACCAATGCACTTTGAGCGCCAGTGAATTCGTTGATTCTTACTCTAGACTTGCCAGAGAGACACCTGGACCGTGAACTGGCGTATTAAGATGGGCTTTCTAGACATGTGCATGGAGAGGCTTTATCGCACGCAGACTAACTGTAAGTCCCAGTATACTTACGACGTTCGCTGTCACATCGAGTTTGCCGTTTTCCTTGCTCCATCATGGCCGTTTAAAATATCGTATCAAGAAACTTGCAGTGCAGGCATGCTTCACTTACAGCCCATTCCTCACGACAGATGTATTGTATACCCTCATTAGGTATTGTATCATATATACCAGTTTATCCAGTAGTAATACACTTCATGAACCTTATCAATTAGAAAGCGAACATCCGGATGACGACTTCAATATGAAGACCCGTCATGATTTAAACCCGTACGGCTGGAGGCGCCTAATGCACTTTGGTTGAGGCTTCCTCCAATCCTCCGCCGGCGTCCCAAGGAAGAAAATCGCATTGGCGATGGCTTGACCCTCGGACGGAGGTTCGACTCGATCAGCAAAATACTTTGCTTCTGGAGCATCGGTGAGGTTCCGTGGGTATTGCGGAGGTGAATGTGGACGCTTCGGTCTGGGGGCATTGAAAGGCCAAGTAGGGAGATAACACATTTCCTGGAAGTAGATCATACTCAGTGCGGCTGGGTCGGAAAGAAGTCTTTAGAACCCACCTCTGGGCCGCAGGCAGGTCGACATTTGATCCATACACTCCAGTCTAACCAAGACATCAATCTCTGGATGTCTTGTCTCCATTCACCCATTAATTGAGTGACTTCAGGCTCCCCTGTAATATCCACCTGAAAGAGGGTGTCGAGCCCAGTCATCACCCCGTCAGCCCACATTTTCGTAGTGACACGGCAGATTTCTCTCGTTGTATCCTCGACGGCTTTCAGCAGCAGGTGTTCCGAAGACGTCATAAATGGTTTTTGGTTTAGCGTCGAGGTGTGTGTGGTGGCACAATGTTTGAATATCGGGGATGCCCACCGCGATGCATTTACGCCTGAAGTGCCTGCGCTGGGGACGATGGTGGAATGTAATAAATAGGGCGTAAGCATAATACGGAGCTGGGTCTGCGCCAGCTTCGCTCGTTGAAGGAGTTCTTGCGAGTCTGATGAGGTAAAATTGAGAAGATGCTGCATCAACTCGAGTCGATCCGCGTATCGATCGACGATGACGTGGATAAGGGTCTTCCAGTCAATGCCGCTGCCCACAGGGTCTGGGCGACTGACAACTTCGGTAAGCTTTCTCATCAACCGCGATATGTCCTCTGACGACATTCCGAGCACACGGTGGTCGCACCGTTCAAGACCCGCGCGGACCGGGATGAGGGAAGGTGCCAGCGCGGTATCATACAATGAAATGAGACCAGTTAGGTCAAGCACGATACGGGAATCTCCCGGGTAGCGATTGTGCCATGAGCCAGCGTGCATGACTTCAAAGCTGCGAATCTCTGCGCTCATGAGTGTCAGTCATAATCATATTGGCACATGGGAAGAAACACTGACCGACGTCAGAATCAGATCGAGGGAGGGGGTATGACATGTCGACTTTTGGTACGGCGACATGCAGGAAAGATACCACCTCGACACCGGCCGTAAAATCGCACAACATAACTTCACTAGATGGTTGTCAGTCGGAAGTGCGACACAGAATCAAAGGTATGCGCACAAGTCCATTTCCATCCTAGAAATCTGAGAATTAGTAACATGCAGTGGGGAGTAGATCACAGCTAACCTCGCGAAACCGTCGATTCCAAACTCCTTTCCCCACGTACAAAGAACTTTGATCACTTCTCTGTCGCCAGCTCGCTCCGGTATCAGATCCCCCCAGGCTACTATAAACTGGACATCCATCGTACCGTCCATTACCTTGGCAGCACTGCTTCCATCAAAGTACAACACTTTAAGAGGTCGCGTTGCTGCTAGCGTGAGGTGCCAGCCACCTCCATCTCTTGCACCGTGACGAGCGAAAAGAATAGAATGCTCTGGATCTGTAGCGATCCAGTCGGGCTCACTGGGTATCGTATCGCGGGAGGTGCCATGATAAAGCAAGGTACCGATCGGAATCACTCCTGGTACTATGTTATGTCCTGTGAAAACGTCAAATATTGTTCCAGCGTCAGCAACCGGCGGAAATGTACCATTACGGTATCGTGTATTTGGCCAGTGTTGCAGGAATGAATTGACAGTGTCGAAGATCAAGTTTCCCGTCGCGTTCTCGGCGGGACCTTCGTCAAATCTCCATTGCTCAGCGTTTGAGCTGAAACTAGACGGGGATGCATTGCCAGCGTTCAGGTTGACGGTATCCAAGGGTCGAACGGCCGTTTCTCCAGCAGTATTGACCGGAAATTGGCCATGTAATGCTAGAGCTGCTGACCCTAGGCTCAGAGCTGCCAAGAAGGACTGAGAACGCATTGTGAGAACTGTCGGGTGCTGTCGCAGCTTTATCAAGGCACTGCCTGCTGCGGCGGCACTTCTAGTAATCTACCCATCCACGAATGAGTTGACTTATCTGGAGGCTAAAGCGCTGAAGCCTCGCAGGTGAAACGCGTAAATAAAAGCGTAGAATGTTACATAGACATACACACCATTTAAATCTCTGGATCCTCAGAAGCTCCCAGAACTTCAGAAGTGCGATAGAAGGTGCCCGGGCGGCGAAAAGTTTCGAACCAGTAGTACATAATACATTTATAAAGTTAACGCCACGTGTCATGCAAATAATCTATTAATATCTCTTTGATAATGACTCTCCAACATTAATCCTCACCAGAATTCAGATAGCGTCAAGCACTAGCTTCACATAAGCAACTAGAAACCATATGGCTCAATTCGCTGAATGTATCAATTGGGCTGGAGCGTCCTCCAAGCTCCTCCCTCCATCTTCCTCCAGACCCGCCAACTGTACAAGACCACCATGCCGGAAAGAGTCGGAAAGACACTTTGTCTGCCAGGGAGTGATATCACTGCCAGTGCGTCATAGTATCCGTCCTGTGGTGATCGCTCGACCTCCACCGACCCTTCGAGACGTTCAAGGTTCTGGCAAGAAGGTAGCGTATTTCCTGTTACTAAAGAAAACGCAGATCAGCTACTGCAGGCAGCACATAATGTCAGGACACTTACCTTAGGTCCGCAAGCTGGCGACATCTGAGTCCTGACCCACGCTCTCCAACCTAGCCATGCTATCAAATCACCCAATCCTTACCTTGAAGAATCGAGTATCCATCAGCTGAGCAATTTCCGCAGCACCTGTAGTGGAATCAGGGGGGAATATGGATCAAGGCCTGCAAGGACCGCAGTGGCCCACATCTTCGTAGCAATGCGACATATCGGCGCAATCTCTTCTACTGCTTGCGACAGATGGTATTTAAGCTCGAGATATACGATGCGTTGGACGACACGTGCGCAGTCCCGCATGCCTTGAACATTGGTGTCCCCCGAGAATGATCTGAGTCATAGGACGTGCTGGGAGGTACACTAGTGGGTAAAATGTACGACGTGAGTATTGTGCGCATCTTCAGATGCACATTCTTTGCTCTGTCCACAGGTATGTGATTTTTCGAGGTGTATTGAGAAGGTGACCCACCAAGTCAAAGCGCCCCGAGTAATGTTCTACGATGACTCCGAAAAGTTTTCCAGTCGACACCACTTCGGTCATCTTGGTACGGCTCTCAGGAACGCACGTGAAATGGTACTACTGATCACTTCAACATCCATGGGAGATAGGTCGCGGTGCCGGTGCGCAAACCAACGAGTGATGATGCAAGCGTGGTATCGTACACTGAGGTGGTTCCAGCCAGACAAAGGTTTTAAGGTATCGGTTGTGCCATATGCCATGATGGCCCGGCATAGCATCAGGGCGTCTACAAGTGAGACGATGTCATTTATTGGAACCCAGGCCTGAAGCCTGACAATCTACGCGTTGATTCACGCGTTTTACCTGTATCCGCGGTGCTCTATTGTGTAATTTGAATAAGTTGGCGGATGGGAACTAGGCCTGAAGCTTGAAGCTTGGCAGTGTGTTCAAGATCAAAATTTGAAACAAAATAGGAAAGAAAATGTGTATTTTAGCTACTTTCTTTCTAATCAGAAGTCAGTACAAAGTAATACAGGTTCAAGCTTCACTCGATCAGGATTCAGCACGAATGCAAAATTTGTAATGGCGCGAGGATCTACATAATACGAAGCTACTAATGGGCCGCCTGACTTTGCTTCTGGACTGATAACGGTTGGCTAAAAGTTCGCTAGGCTAAAGATCGGAGGCTTGTTCGGATATTAAACGTTAAACGTCGGGGCAAGCGAGAGCAGTGATAGCCTTGGCGCTATTTCAGTAAGTACTCTCAGGCCCTCCTGACACACGCTAGGTTGGATTCAAAGACCTTCCAGTCTAGTCCTTATATTCGTGCGAGAGGGAATTGACAAACACTTACAACAGTATGTATGTTGCCGGCGCATTGGGTGAGTTCTGCGAACGAACTTTTCGGAGGTAACTAACGCGATGGACACGGTCGTAACACAGATACCACAGGCTTCCGGCCAACCCAGGAGAGCATACCCCCTTCAAATGTGAACTACCAGCAGAAACCAGTGCTCGGTCTTGCTCCCAATGTACATCCCCTTGTAAGCAACACCTCCACAACATTCCGTGTCTTTTTACTCACCAGGTGTACAATTAGAACCCCTTCTCCTTCATTCTTCGCGCCGCATCCGTATACCCGGACAAGCTTGCCATTGCGCATCCCGACGTGAAACTTCCTGTGTTCTATACCTATGCCATTTGGTGGGGCTACTATGCTTTGTCGGGAACTAGTCTGATAGCAGCAACAGGGCTCAGCGCATTCAGAACCTGGCGTATGCTCTCTTACAAGCAGGCATTCACCCAGGTGACCGAGTTGCAGTCATAACGCCCAACGCGTGAGTTATATTGTATCACGCACGTCGCCGCGTCTCTCACAGAAGCACGATAGCCCCTTGATTGCAGGTATAGCCTGCTTTTGTTGTGCTCCCTGTGTGGCAATGACGAATATCCCGAGTAGATGCTCACTTTGGCGTTCTCGCTGCTCGTGCTATCGTCACACCAGTAAACACTCGCCTGACACCTCCTGAAGTCTCATATATTCTGGAACACAGTGGATCCAAGCTTATCCTCATCGATCGAGACTTCACACATCTCATTGGGAACACTAATATTCCTGTCATTGTTTGTGATGACACAGGCAGAGCGGGCGACCCATACGAAAGCTTCCTTAGTGCAGGCAGAATATTCAGCGCAGAGAAGGGGTGGGCTGGCTTGGATGTTGAGCCGGACGAGAACGCTGGTGCAGTGTTGTGCTACACGTGAGTCACAACTCTGTTGTGGAGCTTGACCAAGAAGTGAACGTATTTCTTCAAGGTCGGGAACTACAGGTCGTGTAAGATTCACCTTTGCTAGTGGTTCAAAGCAAATTGCTCATTGTGCCTAGCCGAAGGGTGTCCTTACTACGCTGCGTGGTATGCTCTGTCAACTTACCCCACTTTTGTTTGGCTGATACCATTGTCCAATTAGGCTCTTACTTAGCAGCAATAGGGAATGCTGTTGAGGGACAGTGCGTGCATCTGTCTTGCTGTATCCTTCTAGCAGGCTCACCACTGGCATTTACAGGATAAATCGTGAGTCGACGTACCTGTGGTAAGTTTCATGTTACGCCGTTGCGCGAACTGTCGAGAATATAACGAAAAATGCAGGATTCTTCCAATGTTCCACGCAGCTGGTTGGACGTACCCATGGGCAAATGTCTTCGCATGCGCGACACAGGTACGCAGAACACGATGTTACGTCTATGACCACAGACCATCTTACCTTTATGAACCCAGATAACTATGCGAACCGTCGACTACCCACTTATCTGGAAGCACTTCCTGAATTCCGGGATAACTCACTACTGTGGCGCACCCACCGTTCAGGTGTGTGCGTTAAACAGGGAGTTGGATTTGTCTGATAATTATCGCTAGATTGGAATTGTGAACGACCCCGCTGCTAGACCTCTCCCTCGTACTATATCCGCGGTTATTGCAGGGGCCGCACCCACTGCTCAACTCATTGGTCAGCTCGAGCAAAAGGGAATTAAGTCTGTGCATGTATACGGGCTGACGTAAGTCCGGTGTAGCATTGCATATACTTACGCTGACTTGTTCTTCTACGCATCTTCACAGTGAGGTACGTAGTTCTTTGCCATTTGGAAAAGTGACGGCCCTGAACACGCTTCCGGAAGACGTACGGACCCATTACGCGCTGCTATGATCAACCACACTGGGAGGCGCTTACTTTGGAGCAACGCGCGAAGCTGATGGCCCGCCAAGGTCAAAGCTTCGCCACCGCGCAAGCGACACGCGTGGCGTATCCGCAGAATGAAAACGACGAAGAAATCCGCGACGTCCCAAAAGATGGACGCACAGTGGGTGAGGTCCTTATGCGCGGGAACATCGTCATGAAGGAGGTGTGTTTCTTGCTAGTTGTGCCAAAGTATCCATTTTAACCGTTTATTAGTACTTCCGCGATCCAGAAGCCACGCGCAAGGCTTTCCAGGGTGGTCACTTCCACTCGGGTGATCTAGCCGTCTGGCATCCCGATGGTGTCATCCAGGTCGTTGATAGAAGCAAGGACTTGATCATTTCTGGAGGCGAAGTAAATATGTGTCTTTACGGTGATTCAATTGCTAACCCGAAGACTGCAGAATGCATCAAGCTTGGCCATAGAACTAGGTATCTTCCCATTCCAGTGACTAATATGCTGCATGCTGAACATGATACGCAGAGCTTTCGAGTCATCCGCATGTTTTAGAAGTGTCCGTCGTCGCCCGTGCGCACTCCAAGTGGGGTGAACGTCCCATGGCTTTCGTCATTCTTCGTCCAGAGCACGCCCCCAAATGGAAAGACAACCATGACAACTTCGTCGCTGAGCTGATCCGCCACGCTCGGGCCCGTTTGCCTGGTTTCGCGTGCCCAGAATGGGTGCAAATAGTGGACGAATTACCCGTCAGTTGTATTCATAAAGTCTACACCCCGCTGAGCGCTCATGAACCTTACAGAAAACATCTACTGGGAAGATCCTCAAGACCAACCTGCGCAAGATCGTTGCTAAACTGTGATCTTAATGATCTAATAGTGATAACTGCGAGGTGTAGTTAATAGTATCTGTACATACTTATGCTCGATTTTGCCATATAAAGGGTATGAATGAGTGAGAAAACAACAGTCGAGTGCAAATGGCGCAAGAAGATCTAGACATGATGAGCTCAAAAAGGTCATGACAAATCGGGACATAGTCGCAGTATCCGGAATGCACCAGTGTTGCGTTCACATATGTAAACTTCATCTCCCTGACGCCCAAGGAAGAGTACCTCATCAGTGCTCTCACCATCCCCATCTCCTGTGCCATTGAACTCCGCCTTTGCGGGAGATTTTCCGGTCGTATGGCTTGGCTTCCTCCCAAGATAGCCTGACGCTTTGGTTTTTGACGACAGGGCCGCAGCACCTGAGGTAGAGGAAGCGATAGGAGTGCCTATCTTCCAAACGAACGGTCCGCGTCTGTTAATATTCGATGGCGGCGGCGCAAATTGGGGTAGCAGGGTACGCGACTCATCCGCAGGTTTGAGTAACGCGTCACCGAAATCCATCGCTTCCAATCCCCCTTGCCGCATAGCCACAAGGACAGAACGGTCTTTGACGTCAAAGGCCTCCACGCGTTTCACGTCTCCCATGCGTGGAATCATTTTCGAGTCGTCATCATTGTCCACGCTCCAGACAAAGCGGCCCTTGAGAACTGCCCGACCACGAGCATCGACTATGGATGTGCTGTGGCCGCCACGTGAAGAGAAGAACAACGCAGGAGGGCCAAAGTGTCGAGGTTGGACCAGAAGAGATATCGGCGGCAGGAGAGGTTTCGCAGCATCCAACGTAGAAGGAGCGTGCTGTGTTGACGATGGCGGAGGTGCTGACCGGAACGGATGGGAAGGATCAACGCACTGCTGTCTCAAATCCTTGAGCAACATAAACTCTTTGTCATCCTCTTTACGAACTGGTAGATCCGGCGGAAGCAACCCGTCCTTATACCAAGCTTGCATAAGGCTTGCTTTCCACGGCCCTGACTCTGATTGAACAAGTGTTTCAAAAAGTGACGTTTCGACATACCGTGGACAACTCCTTTCGGATCGCGGTAAAACCATCTGGAAGGCGGTGCTGGTGCTGGCATGGGTAGGCCAGGAGGTGAAAATTGGATGGATGCGAGGTCAACATTGGCATTACCTTGAGCATCAGGTTCATGCTCGGCACGGTAGTCAAGGAAGTCAGGATATGTCGGTGGAATGATGTAGTCATCAGCGATGGTTGCCAGAGGCAACTTCGGCGCATAGGATAACTGTTGGAAGGTGGTATATGGTCCAAGAGGGGCGGAAGCTAGCGCCACCAACTCTTCAGCATGCGCAAGAGCAGCTCCATGGATACTACCAGTCGGGGTGTGCGATTGAGATTGAGATGCGTCTGGGAGATTAGCATTGGAATTATTCCTAGAAGGATCATCGCCAGATGGTAATGAAAGTCGATTGCTGATAATGATGTTGGTATCTTCATCATCCTGTGCCTGTGGGTCTGTGTCAAAGACATCTGGCTGACCTGAGCGTATTTCCCGAACTCTTCGCCGAGCTGCACGTCGCTCGGCTCGACCAATTCGAACCTCGCGAACTCTTACTGTGGCAGGTTCCAACCCAAAGACGTTCTGAGAAAAGACAAGAAAAACCTCGACAAGGTCATCACCCTGCAGTTGGAGTTCCAAAGAACGCGGTGAATCGGGAAGAATGAAGGTACGAGAAAGACCCAGGGCTGTTCGATACGTCCCTGCAAAGAGTTCAACCTTTTCGCCATTATCTCCGCAGAGGATAGCAAGGAAGCTGGCCAAGCTCTTGATGAACATCTGGACACTGCGATACTCTGAATACATACCTCTTTTTCGGCGTCTCAACGGCCTTGATGATAAGGGAGCCTTTCGTTCCTGGTAGCTTCACGTAGTCCAGCTTTGGTGGAGGTAGTGGTGTTGCAGGAGTGTGTGCATTCTTCTTTTCGGTCTCCGAACCTGTGAATACCAACGTAGGAGGCCGCTCGTCAGACCTCCTGGAACTGAACGCATTGCTAATGATTCGAGGAATAAGACGAGAATGGGAAGGGGTTGGAGGAGCAGTGGGCAGGGGTGGCCGGGTGACGGCATGAGAGATGCTATGTCCCCCTGAAGTCGAAGGGCGAGGGGCAAGTTGAGGTGGCTCCGAGGGACGTGAACGTGTTGAAGTCGAACGTGTCAGAGGTCTTTCTTCAATCTCAGGTATTGGTAATGTGGGAGATGTCGGGGATGTCGGGGATCCCAAGGGAGTATCGTACATAGTAGGGACATTAGGTCGGGCGGAATCGTATGAACCGCTGCCGTTGAAGAGGCCAGCCAGTACTGACCACCTCCTTCTCCGCCTTTCGGGACGACTCGCGATGCTCGGGCGGCTCAGCGAAGAGCGACCGTCCCCCAATGAAGGACTGAATGGCGCGCCATCCTCCGTGACTGTAGCAGCAGATGGACTTGCCCCAATCATAATAGGGGCTTGTGGTCTCATTGACCCTGCTGGAGGGAGGTCGGGGGCTCTGCTTTCCAAAAGGGCCTGAGCGAGGCTTATACGGTCCACCACAGCAATCGCACCGTCATCATCGTCATCATCCAGGTCAATGTCTGGAGCAGGTCGTCTTTGAGGTGGCTCATCAGGTGAAGCCGGCGTTGGAGGAGTTGTGCGGATGTTGGGTAGCGAACTCTGCAACGCTTGACGAATGGTCAACAGGGTCGGAGATGGTTCAGGGGGTTGAGCTAGTGCCACGTTCGGTTGCGCCAGAGTCAAATCTAAGTTCGCGGGACGCCTTCGATTAGAATATGTGGCCTGACTGCGCACAGGAAGTGACGTAGAACCAGCTTCTACGGTATCGCTTATCCGGATTGGCGGTATAGTGCTAGTCCGTTCATCCAAAGCCTGACTACCACTTGCACCTGCAGTTAGCATATCGATGGCTTCGTCGTCACTTGCCTCAAGCCACTCTGCATTCTTGGCCATTGGGTTTTCTTGTTCCGTACTGGAACCCAAATTGGGTAGGAGCGGAACGGGGGGAACGACTACGTGGGAAAGGGACGAACGACGTGACCTTGAGAGGTTTATTGAAATAGTGGATGCCTGTGCCTGCAAACGGGGGCGGGTGGCTTCTGTTATTGCAGAATAAGGTGGGGGCTGGTCGATCGGCTGGCGGGAGATTGCAGGTTTGAGAGTCGGCGGCCTGGGCATTTTCTGCGCTGTGGACACGGATGATGTCGTCAACGACGACTTCCTCGGGACCTTTGGGGCCTGACCGGTGCGGGTCAATGTCTTGACTTTGGCGTCTGTCGAATCACGTTGATCCAAACTGGAGCTGCCGGAACCGACCCTCTTTGACTCCTCTCTCCTGGATTTTTCGCGTTCTCTCCGAGTCTCAACCTCCATACGCCATTCTACAGCTTTTTTGACCTCCTCTAGAGCATAAACACGAACGCCATCTCGTCTGCCTGCTATTGCTACTAATACACCGCGATGTTCCATGACAACAACGCTCTTAAAGCTGACCCTGCGCACCAGTGCGTAAGGATGAGCGGCGGGTGGAGATATGAGAGGAAGGACATCAAGTCCTTGTGCATGGCAGAGGAGAAGGTAGTGAGGTGCCATAAAAGTACCACTTGTAGGAGGAGTAGTAAAATGAGAAGGGGATAGATCTGAGGTAAGGACTGATAAGGAGAGACCGAGCTCTTGAAGAGTTGGAGGAGAGAGTGAAGGTGGAGGAGTAAGGGGTCTTGCAGGAGTGGGAGATGGAGATCTAGAGATAGAATCGGACTGAACTGGGTCGGGTGAGTGTGGCCTATCGTCTCGAGGAGAAGCTCGGGATGATGATGGGGTAATTGTATCCCTCCGGTGCATTAAACTTGACCAAAAGCCAGAGATACGATTAGAGGGACGGGTCTAATAGGAAGCTTGAGTAAGTGGTTTGAACTGAGTTGGAAGTAACTCACGTCCATGACAGAGCGGCGGTTGTTTCTGATGGAGGTGGATCTTTCGATATGGGTGATCAACCTATTAGTAGGTTCTGGGGACGGGTCGGCGGTGGGGGTTTGAACTGTAGGAGATTGGCTTGCTGTGATGGGCAAGCTGTGAATACTTGTATCATCAGAGGGCTCTTGAGGTTGAGAAGTCGTGGGAAGAGAAGCGGCTGTGTCTGGTACTAAGACCGGTAGGTTAGTGCTCATCGGAGGAACGTTGGCAACCTTGATGCTAGTGACAGTCAAATCTTGACTAGTCCTGTGTGGGTCCAAGTGCTCGCCGGTATCATCTGAAATGATTTCTGGTGGGTGGCTGCATTGACTATGAGCGTCGACCATGAAATGGGATGTTAAAAGCAAGAGTCGCCTGCCTGTGCCAGCGAGTGAGACTATAAGAGAAGGAAAGAAAGAGAGACCGAATCCCGTTTACCGTGACTTACTTGTCAAGTCTGGTCTCTCTGCGCCCGAACCTATATTATCCCACGCCACATACCTAGTGTGAATTACTTTGTTAGTTTATTTTTAATTTTACTGTAGGTCATCCGACGGGGCTCTTCCTCGCGTCACTTGGTCATTGGAAGCCTTCGTTCATACCAACAATGTTGAGTCTTCGTCATTCAATTCGTCCAGCGTTTCAAGCTCGTAGATGGGCTCATAACATCCCTTCATTTTCTCACTTAAACTCAGTCAATGAAGATGATCTCGCACACTTCTCAAACATCCTCGCACCCTCCTCCATACTCTCAACACTTCCATCAATCTCCACCCCCGCAGATGATCTCGCCCCATACAATGTCGACTGGATGGGAAAGTACCACGGCCAAGCAAACTCCGTTCTTCGTCCCCGCACAACTCAACAAGTCAGCGAAATCGTCAAGTATTGTGCTCAGCGTAGAATCGGCATAGTCCCACAAGGTGGTAATACAGGCCTCGTCGGTGGTGGTATTTCTCTACAGAAAGAGATTGTCCTCAGCTTGGGTGCAATGAATACTGTTCGGTCCTTTGACCCTGTCTCCGGTATTTAATCTGGTACTTTGTATCTTATTACAATGCGAACCTATATTTCACAGGTATTCTCGTGGCCGATGCCGGCTGTATTCTCCAATCTCTGAGTGAATACATTGCACCTCATAACCACATAATGCCCCTTGACCTTGGTGCAAAAGGAAGGTGTGTAGTATTACCCTGTAATAGGTTCTCTAAACGGACCCTTTTCAAGCTGTCAAATCGGTGGTAATATATCCACCAACGCCGGTGGTCTCCGCCTCCTCCGTTATGGTTCACTGCATGGCACTGTCCTCGGTTTGGAAGTAGTATTGCCAGACGGTACCGTCCTGGACCAGCTATCAACCCTGCGAAAGGATAACACCGGTAAATTAAACTTTGCCTCAAGATTAAGCTCCCCGGCTCACTTGCGATAGGTTACGACCTTAAACAGCTCTTCATTGGCGGAGAGGGTACCCTCGGTGTCGTTACCGGTGTCTCCATCCTCACACCCCCTGCACCCCAGGCAACCAATAATATTTTCTTGGCATTACCACGCTTCGACAATGTTCTACCACTCTTCCAGACTGTCAAACGCCAACTTGGCGAAATTATGTCTGCTTTCGAGTACATCGACCGCACCGCTTACGACATGGGTCTCAAGCACGGTCTTGGCCCTTTGCTCAGTCCAGATGAAGTTGGTGACTCGCAATGTTTTGTGCTCGTCGAAACTAGCGGTGGGAACCAGGATCACGACTTAGAGGTGCCCTTGATTTCCTCTTGCCCGGCGTGCGAATTAATACTTGAATCCAGAAACTCAACAATCTTCTGGAGAACTTGCTAACCGCTGACAAACCTCTGATTAACACTGGTGTTCTTTCCCAGTCGCCCACTCAATTCAACTCGATATGGGCTTTGCGTGAAGGCTTGACCGAGTGCGTTCAGAAAGAAGGCAAACCATACAAGTATGACGTCTCTGTCCCCCTTGCCGACTTCCAAAAGGTCGTCGATGCTGTTCGGGAGCGCATGATTTCGAAGGGGCTTTACGGGGACCACGCGATTTCCTTAGTCATGGGATACGGCCATGTTGGTGACGGTAGGCATCTCACGACATTCTAAAGGACTTGGCACTCATTTCTTCGTAGGAAACTTGCATCTGAACGTAATCGCCAAGAATGGGTACCGTCCGGAGCTCGAGGCAGCTCTTGAGCCCTTCATTTATGAAATCGTCGGTGCGTAGCGCTTCTTCCAGAGTCCTTTGTGCGGCTGTTGACGAGTACCTGAATTCAGCTTCTCACAAAGGCTCGGTGTCCGCAGAGCATGGCATTGGATCGATGAAGAGGGATGCGCTCCATTACTCCAAGAGCGATGTCAGCATTGACTGGATGAGGAAGATCAAGCAGGTCTTTGATCCTTTGAACATCATGAACCCCGGCAAGGTTCTTCCATAGAGCCAGAGTTTATATCACGCCGATACGATGCGTTGATGACTTCATTGCTGAACGCATCAAACGATCACCTAGCACGAGTTACGATTATGATCGGTGTTACGAGTAGACGTAGCTGTGCCATTTACATTTACTAGGGTATATAAAGTTGCAATGGATTTTTCGAGCACACCTTTCTGGCGTTTTTATTGTCAGTGTATAACTCTTCCAATAATCCTCAAATGGCAGTGTGTGAGTTCAACTCATTTGACCGTGACGACATCTTATGTAGGTTGGTGGCGGTCACAATCAGTCGGGGTCATAAGCCTCATCTAGTACTGATTGTCCTCTTGAAGAACTCCTCTCAGGGGTTCTGAGGAGGCCAAAGAATATTCCCGGCATGTCCTCGGAGTTTCAGTCACATGGAGAACTCCTGGAGCAGATCTGACGAAGACAAGAACTTTGATAGGCTAGGGTTCTTGGCGGCCACAAAGTATTATGTCTCACGTCAACCTCCTGAGTCCTGACAACCGTGACAGGCGGCTGCCAAACCCAAATGTATCACGGGAGGCAATAGAGCAAGTGTAAAGCTTGAAGCCTGTTGGAACGGCCATACAATGTTCCCAGCCTGAGTCATAGTGCCTGACTGTCGCACAAAGTTGCGGTCACCGTGAATATGGAACGTTAGACCACGTATAATTCAAGAACCCTGTCTAAGAAGTAAGCTGTCCTCGGAGTTGCCGTAAATTTAATCTTCAGTCCGCCGCCGGTGATCGAAGGTTATTTATGCGTCTTATCCTTGCTATTTTCAGGGTACAGCTGCCAAGTAATTAACACCGTCCTGCTTCAAAGAACTGTCAGGAAATGAATCGCGCACCTTTCCGGGATTGAACAAGTTCAGAGGATCGATAGCATTCTTGACGGTTTTCATTAGTTCCACGGTGTCTTCGCCCAGTTCATCTGCCAGGTATTTTGTTTTGCCTACCCCTACACCGTGTTCGCCTGTACCTGAAGAGAATAAGAATTAAAGACGATACGTCTAAGAACATGGATCACTTACATGTCCCGTCCATCTGAATGGCGCGATGGACTAATCTGTGGACTGCCGCACTGACACTCTGCAGTTCTTCTTCGTCTTTGAATAAAATGAGTGCGTGGAAGTTACCTGTGTAACTCAATTATACACAACGAACAAGATCCGTCCCGATGTCCCTACCGTCACCAACGTGCCCAACGATAGTCGATTTCAAGCCAGCCTTTGCAAGATCCTCTTTGGTTTCATAGACTAGTTGCGGGAGCCGAGATACCGGTACGCTGTAAATTAAATAACCCACGTTACATTCGTCATTGGAATCAAGACCGGGAGGACCAACCATACATCGGTCGTCCAACACTTGGCACCAGGATGCGTTGCCAACGTTGAGAAAAGTGCCTAGGATGGAATAATTATTACATTATAGTGCAAAAACAAACAATCGCCGATCACTCACATATTTCCGGTTCTCCCACATCTCATCTGCTTCTTCCTCTGTTGCCGCGAATTCGAATCGAGTGCTGCCATGACGTTGTACGATCTCTTGGACGACGTTGGAGGTATCGCGAATAGATTCAGGAGATCCTTGAATCTTGAAGAACAGAGTATCCTGCACCGGGTAAGGAGCATCAACCACCCCAGCAGTGTTAATGGCCGCCATCACTGAAAACAATTGAGGTAACGTCAATAATAATAATACACGTCTACTCACTGTGATCGTCCAGAAGCTCTACGCATTCTGAAAGAATGTTTCGGCAAATGAAAGGAAATACAACGTGTCCACTGACGTATATGGGAGCCGTATGGAGTGTTAAGGATCTGCTGAACGGCGCTGACCGCTTTTTCGACGTCAGGGAACTGCGCCATGGCAACTTTAGTAGGTACTCGAGGAGTCAAACGCAATGTAGCTGAAACAGTATTGGAATTAGAATGTTGTCCCAGAAACGGAATGCCAGATGTACCCTCCGTCACTATTCCAAGCGTTCCTTCCGCACCAATGAAGAGTTTAGTCGTATCGAAGCCGGCAGAAGACTTGCGCGCCCGTTGGCGTGTCTTGATCACCTTGCCAGATGGAAGGACAACCGTCTGATATCGACTTGGGTGATCTCAAAACCTTCTTGAGAAAACTTGATTGGACTCACAACATTAAGAAACCATTCCGCTTTGGCGGTTCCATATCTGACTGCATTCGCTGTACCAGAGTTAATTGCAGGGCTTGAACAGCGGAAGAAGGCACCAACTCCCTGAACATCCTGTACCAATCATCCCGCCGATGGTCTATAACCAGTCAAGAAAGTCTTTGAAGAACTCGCGATGAAGAAAGACTTACAGCTCCGGGTCCTGGGTCAAGCTGTTAAATGTCAAAGTGAATCGACAGGCACAGAGAATTGTGCGCACAGGGAAGAACAGAGGAATGCCCCTGTCTTTCAGCGTATTGTTTATGTCTTCCCACTTTGCTCCAGACTGACATCGCAGATCTCCATCAGCCTCTATAGACAGTCTCGTGAGCATTTGTATTGAAACGAAGTATAAACATCGTGTCACACCATTGATTTCCAAAACGCGATTCATTGCAGACAGGTCAAGGCATATGCTACCTGAAGGAAACTAGCCGTCATCATCAGCCTCACCCAAGCCCAAGTAATGAAAGATGACTGATGGAGGCTCACACCGCTGAAATGACCCTCTAGACTCGTGGCGCCACTGTATGCAGTGATAGGAACCCTGTACTTGCGAGAGATATTGACAACTTTCACCACGTCCTCCGTACTGTGTGCCATGACCACAACAGAGTGAGGACAGCTCGGGTGGTATGAATTGTCGGAGGAGCCATGCACTTGGAGGGAGTCTGGGCTGGTCTGAACGCGATTCTTGCCTGGGAGGGCATCACGTAGTTCCTCAATCGCTTTTCGGACGTCTTCGGGAGACCCGTAGGTGTGCGTTGAGGATGAGGAACTCCCGAACACGTCACTTGTGCCTCCTGCACCACTGGACAGCTCTTCTGGGCCGTTCTTCTTGTGGTGTGCATGTGGGAGCTCTCCGGACTCACTCCTAGATGCCGCCTGAGCACTGGTAACACTAGACTCCAGCCTTGCTGGTATCAGCCCGTATTCATGGTACTGCAAGACATAAAAGCTTGTCCCAATCGCGAGCAAGGAACCCAGCACAAACTTTCCAACGCGAAGAACATCATCCTGCGTGGTATGCCTGGAATACGTTGAGTAATGATATTTTGTGTTGCAGCTGCGGCGGATTGCATTGCAGCTTGGTCGCAGCGAAAGATGGTAACCCCTCACTGTGAGGACCCTCGTAGAGAGAGGGAACATGGTGCGCGGAAAGAAAGGCAGACATGTAACGTAACTCAAAGTTAAAACAAACCCCGTCAGACTTCCACAAAACCAGAATCCCCAAATCCGGTCGGATATTATTATATGGGCCAGATCCATAATGTAACACTACAGTCAAAGCTTTGCCCTCCTTACAGCCACGGAACTACATCACGTAGTTATTTCAGTGAGGGTGACCGCGTTAGTTGCGCATTCAGATACATCACGATGGGTGCTTTATAGTACAAACATCCGCGACGATCATTTTCTGAGCAGTACGTACACAGGATCACCGAGAACCACATTGGTTAAGTGACGATATGAGCCAGTTATTGATAGCAGAAGTCCACCAAATGACGCGTAGGCCGTACTCCAGAGTACGTATGAGCGAAAGCCAGTCAACGGTAAACATGCAAATCACTTACACGATGTCGGAGGATCCGGTATCAAACTTATATACCTGGGGAGTCAACGAGTAAATTCAAACCCCTGGAACGGCAAGACAGAGAGCCGCACCTTCCCATACATTACATAGTCATAATCTTCTTCCAAGCCTCTCCTTCCTTTACCATCTGGTCTCCATACGTCTCTGTCTTTGTCTTCGCCATCTTCACCATCTGCGTTGGGTGCACCTCCGTCTCGTGATAGCGACGAAGCAAGGGCCATCGCGAAGTTGTCCCCGTTCAATAGAGGGAAGAGCTCGGTATTATAGTCAAGCGTCAAGTCCATATCATAGTTCTTTGAACGAGCGTATAATCGAGATACTGGTTGTACATAGCAGATGTCAATCACAGGTAAAAAGTGACTCGCATGAGCAAGTCCGGACCTCGATCGAATTTTTTGCCATCCTTGTCGATGGCATCAGTCGTAAAAATGTCGTCAAAAACGATACTAGATGAGGTCGAGGCCATCGGTGATAGAAAGATCGATTTGTATTTGGACGAGAGTGAAGGAAGCTTTTACTACGTTTCTTGCTTAGTACCGTTTAGGAATCTGAGAAATTCGCGGCCCCTGTTTCGCTGCTTCGGTCTTATTGGCATGTTCGTCGTGTGCAGGAGCAAAAGCCTGCGTTTTATCTGTTCGGGAACTCGCAGAGCATTGCAAGTTAGACATTCCTCGACATTTACTGTCCGGAAACCATCCAAGCATGCACCGCGAGAGGTGCCAACACCTTTGGTATTTTGTTCAGCATCACATTGGGATTTAGGAAAACGGAATAAGTGAGCGTTCTGTTCTGTAACAGTTACTAACTCAACCTGACCTTTATTCGACATGATAGTATCCCAGAGTTCGTTTCGATGCTCGCGGAGAAAGGTCATACCTGCATTGAAGTCGATTTCGGACCACCCAGTGAGGGCGAAAAGCCCTCAAGTTCACAGAATATCATGGATAGCTTGAGTGAAGGTATGCTCTTTCTCCTTATTCAAGAAGTATTACTACTCATCATGTCGGCTTTAGAGCTGAAAGTCAACTTACGCCTTTCCGGCAGTCCATTTCCACCTGTAATCTTCGCCCGAGGCTTTGCTTCTCTCGTCGCACAGACATATATTTCCTCCCACCCGGCCCAGGGACTGTTTCTTATTTCTCCTCCACTATCAAACGCGTCATTGTTTCCTAGCGTTCTTCCCATACCACTAAGAGAGTTCGACTACGAACTCAAGTTCCCCGTCGCAGTTATGGCCCGTCCAGCAGAAATGGCTCAGCTAAGGAAGTATAGTCGGTTGGGTCAGGATGAATTTGTCGACTTGATTGAACTTGACAACTTGGAAGGTCACGATGCTTTCCTGGAAATAGAGCAGTGGTTAGACATACTGGGGATCTGATATCCTGAATGCACCATATCTCTTTGTTTTCCTTCTCACTGTGGTCGTTGCACTTCATTGCCTCTGATCTGCTTTTAGCCACAATCTGCGGAAGAGCCGGACCTACTCGTAACGTAAAACACGATAGAGTGTGAAAAACGCGAATATCTGAACCAGTGAGAATGCAAACACGCGAGCCGAATGCGTGAGGTGGGCGGTCTTGCAATCACTCAAAAAAGACGTGGGCCGCAGAATTGATGAGAATATACGAGGTTACGCCGAGGGCGGCTTGGGGTAAACGAATGGACCGGAACGTTGGCCTCGTACTTTATTGATTTAGCATGCTGTACCCACTAATCAGGCCTCCACCATCACCATTTCCAATTTGAATGGGTAATGTTTGACTGGAGACGAATGTGCGTAGACTTCACTCAGTGAACCTTGAAATCGACAGAGCCTAGCACAGCCTTGAGTTTATGTCGGTCATTATAACTTGAGTTGTTGGTATAAGTACAGTTGACAGTGATCTATGACGCACGAACGAGTGTCACAAATGATTACGCGTTGTAGAGTAGCATGGAGAAATGTCCCCTCCGCCATCAGTCCTGCTCATTGCAAGCAGCCTGTTCTTTTTCCACTTCATGTTGAGCAGTAGCTAAGCTTCCTACACCAGGAAGAACGACTTTCCATGTTCCTCGGAGGGCGAGCACTCTCCTGACCTGATATTCAATCAACTCATGAAGTTTGGGCACGTCCCTGAGCATCGCTCGACTGCCCATGAGCGATGTTGTCTTCAGATTAAGAGTAAAGTCTTGCGGCAAAGATATGGTCAAAACGGGGGCTGCTGATGCAGGGGATGGCGGAACCAAGGTAACCTGTATGCATCATGACTCCCTGTGATGCAAAGCAGAAATAGAAAACAACCTACTTTCGACTCGAAGAGGGATAATGATATTGTGAGTGAAACAGGTAGCCGGGCAAACGAAGACATGGGGTAGTTGAATAAATAGGACGTAGTCAATGATACGGAAATGGTGTCCGAATATGACATATCAAATTCAATCGTCTGTTTGTCTGGTGAAAGAGAGTTCTGTGTAAGGAGGCTTGAAAACTAACCGGTAGAGAGGGGTCCCCAGCGTTGTCATTCACGACCCGTGCGTTGGACAACTTGGGGGCAGTCATTCCTAGGTCCACGGAATGCACTGTGATATGGTCCTATTGCAGTTGTGAGTTATGGATAAGACGATACAGGCGTAATGGACTTGCCAGAAACCCGCGAGGACGTATTTCATTCGCAAGATCCTCAATTTTCCGACGGGCGACCTCGATTCCCTCATATCCAGTCAGGTTGTCCTGAAGCTTAGCTCTGTACACCTCCACGACCTAATATTGCATGAGACTAATCGGTAACCGTCCACAAGCGCTAGCAACAAACCTGCCTTGCGAGTATATTGAACCAATGCGCTGACTCCTTTTCTTGAGCACTGTCTGCATCCTCCTCCACATTCTGACGCCACGAAGGGTCTGTTTTTGACAGAGGGTGGAATGGGGTGGTTTCCGGTTCACTTTCGGGCGGGATGAAAAAGAGGTATTTAAGGACAAGCGCGAGGAGAACCAAGATTGAGAGTTGACCTAGGACGAGGCCCTGTGTAAAAGTCGGAGTGAGGGAGAAGATATAATTGTTTCCCATGTTGGATGGGCGTCGAAGGCGAGCTCGCTGGCTCCAGGAAAAGCGCTGGTTGGCATATGTATGCAGTGTTCAAAATTGGCAGGAAGGTCTGTTTATGTATACATACACTTGGCTGGTTCTGTTGATCGGATAAGGGAAAATCTCCTTCAAGCTCTACTTCTGTCGATACCTTCGATATGGCTGCTGCTTTTGTTTCCTGGCCGTCGGCGCCGTTGACAGAGTCGCTCGTCAAGAGAGCTTTGTCAAATCTGCCTGTTTCAATCGTGACGTCCCTTCCTGACACTCATGAATGCTCAAAACTGCTTCAGTGGTCCACCTACGATGACATTGACCATGACCTGACACACCGCAATCCTGACCATGTCTTGTCGTCCTCTTATACCATCCGAAAGGCTCTCATTCGCAAACACTACTTAGCCCGATGCATTCATTCGTACTTGACCAAACATCTCAACTCCAGCCTCAAGGACGCAGTGCCAAGGACATGGGATCTCGAGATCTCATACGCGGATGAGCTAGATGAAATGTGGAGCGACCAACTTTGGGATCTTGGCAATGAAATCGATGGCTCCTCTCAATGGTGGATTTTGAAGCCAGGCATGGCGGATCGGGGAATGGGCATAAGATTGTTCAACAGCAAGGACTCGCTATATCAGATCTTTGAAGAATTTGAAGAGTATTCCGAGGACGAAGATCAGACCAATGACACCTCTGTAATAACATCACAACTTCGCCATTTTGTTATCCAGGTAGCAAGGACTTTTTCCTTGCGATGCAATGCTGAACGGTACTCGACCACAGGAATACATACCTTATCCATTACTCTTGGACCCCAACGAAAAGTCTCCTTTTGGCTCTGTGTTAAAGCCACCCGGAAATTTGCAAGGACATAAAGTCAATCCGCTCTATCCTCTCCTCGTCAGCCTTTTATGACGCTGACGTTCAGTTCCATTTACGGGCGTACTTTGTTGCATCAGGAGCATTGAAACTCTTCATGTATGACCGTGTGCTTGCTCTGTTCGCTGCTGTTCCATACGTCAGTCCCACCAAAAGGGAGGATGACAACGATGCCGCTCCCGGGAACATCGACTTAACACCTCATCTTACGAACTCCTCGCTACAGATTGACCGAGGCGAGGAAGGTGTACATCTACTCGATGAACTTTTGGGATGTCATATCCTATCTGGAGATGATACGGGTCGTAGAGCGTTATTTACTCCCGAAGATATTGAGAACATAAAGATCCAAATGGGCGGGATTCTCGCGGAAACGTTCAAAGCCGCTCTAGAAATGCCTATACACTTCCAGGTAAGGCGATTCGCTGTTCAATCTCACAAGGCCTTGCGTTCAAGTTTTGTTCTCAGCCGCTTCCAAATGCATTCGAGCTGTATGGAGTCGACTTCCTGGTTTCTTATGACCCAACGCCCTTACCCCTGGGACTCGATTCATTAGGCAACTCGCAAGTGTTTCAAGTTAAACTTCTGGAAATTAATTCAGAGCCCGCCATCGAACTAACTGGTCGAAGGCTCCATGGCATTCTCGAAGACTTATTTGTTGCAATCGAGCAGGTTGCTGTGCTACCCTTCTTTACACAGGAAGTTGGACGCGAACCAAGCACAGAAGCACCTGTGATACCAAGGCACTTGCGAAAGTGTCTTGACATAAAGGTCCGAGGATCTGGAGGTTGGTGAAGGAGGGGTTAGAAATTCGTTACACATATATCGCCGTCCTAAAGCATACTTGCCTATCCAATGTGTTCCATAGATTGTTCCTCCTTCGTATCGGAATTCGAAAACTTTTTTTGACGGTGTTCGTGATTTTCGTCGGTCTCAATGCCTCTCTTCCGCTTGCTACTTGTAGAAGCGACGTCCTTCCCCACACTTTTGGGAAGGTCCTTGCGATTTTCGAAGAGTTGTCTAGCGAATTCCTGATCGTAGGCGACACGTTGGATACCAAACATTTCGATTTGAAGAAGTCCATCCCAATACATCTTCTCCGCCATTCGTACCTGCGAAGGCGGAATCAGGTCTCGGAATAAGACGGTGTCCTTCGCCATCGCTTCAACCCTCTTTCAATTCCTTCAGTCGTGATTAATTTTTGAATTGATAGGGACCTACCGGATAGCTCAGCTTCTTGATGTTCTCTGGTGAAAGGAGGAACGGTTCGCCTATTCGTTCATAGGTGCCAAGATACTTCCACCCATGGCCGTCGTAATGACATAAGTCTTTCTTTTGACCAGGTTCAAAATCCGCATGAACCCGGTCCCATGTACCGTTGTTCTTTTTTGGATTGTATCGATACATCGGTCTTAAGATGAGACCTAGGGCGATCCCTGCTTGAGAGAACATCAGATGCTCCTTCTCAAAACGAATAGTGCCATCACAGCGACTGTAACTTGTCGTTCAGCACGTCGCAGATCTCGCGAGTGAATTGACCAACCAGTGAGATCGAGCTGTCTGTCGAAAGATGTCATTTATGATCTACGAGCACAGATTATCGCGAACCTTGGGAATGCCCATGGACAAGATGGGAGAATATATGGGGATGTCACTGCGTTTCGGTTGGTCACTGATATCCGGATACTGCGTGTTGCGAAAGAACGAGGCTGTGTCGGACTTGCTGCATGTCATTTCGTTACGGGAGGTCGTCACTGAAAAATAAGTTCTGCTTACAGTACTTTCCCTTCTGATGTCCACTGCTCCCGTTCTTCTATACAAAGTTCAAGCTGGCTACGCAGTTCGTCGATGACCTGTGAAGACGTTTCAGGTATCATCCAATAACATACATTTAAGAATACCTCTTGGTACTCTCGTTTGCTAGCTTTAAGCTTCCGATATTTTTCACGGACTCTGGTTAGCTCTTCCAGTTGTTCATTTGCCTTCTCCTATTGGGGTAGAAGTTTGAAAAACACCGTGATATGTCCAGTCCCAAAGTACCTTGTCCAAGGTTGCCTCATTTTTCTCCCTTATCGCGTCAGCCAGCTCTTTCTGAATTGTGCTCATCGACTGTTGATCACGATCAGATACGAAGAACACACATCCAGCCACGAGTTAAATACCGCTTCGTACTGCGCTACTAGACCAGAGTGATCGCCCTCCATCTTGACTGGGACGTCCGTTGTCGGATCCTGGAGACGTGAAATGTTCGCTCGAAGGGTAGAATTCTCAGCCTTCAGTGCAACTATCTCTGCCTGTAGGGCTTCCTCGCGCTGTAACTGAAGGCCAGCTGACATGGCATCGCTAGTAGGAGTACCCGATCTCTGGAAGGTCTTGCGTATGAGCTATTATTACGGCGCTCCTGCGGAGAATAACTGATGTGTTACCTGCTCAGCTTCACGAAGTTGGCTGCGGACAACTTTCAGTTCCTGCCCAAGAAGCTTGACCATTTCAGTTGCGAGCTCTGGGTCCATGACATTATCCATATTGGCGACAGGAGTGTTGAAAGGCTGGTCGATAAAGCGCACGCGAGTAAACAGTTGGGGCGTCACGTGTTGCGTTCTCTGTCGAGACCCCGACCAAGGAACAACTATATTCCTGGTCTGACTACGGGAGACTAGCTCTTGACCACCTTCTGTAAAGCATGACAATGGCATCAGAATCAAGGACGACTTCTTCGACATCAACACCGCTCAAAAGATCAAAATGGGACGAGGAAGATCCAGATGACATTGCAATTCGCCAACAGCAGCAGTCCTCGAAACGCTCCGTAAAGACTAGGTCTCGCGGCGCACCCCCACCTAGTCCTGTTCGTTCAAACTTGCATCCCGCCACCAGTCGTCCTTCCCGTCCACTACATAGTATCTATGTCCCTCCTCGTACTCACCATCCATCAATCCAACCATCTCGTTCAGTGTACTGTTACGAAAGACTCAATCAGATCGAAGAAGGATCCTATGGCGTTGTCTTCAGGGCGAGAGATAAGGAAACAGGGGACATCGTCGCCTTGAAGAAGTTAAAGCTTGACGAGGAGAAACACGGTTTTCCTATTACTGCCCTACGTGAAATCAACGCTCTCATGTCATGCCACCATGATAATGTGGTACGAATCAGAGAAGTTGTGGTCGGTGATACCTTGACTCAGTGAGTAAACTATCTCAGTAATGTCACACCATGACCACGCCCACATACCAGAGTATTTGTAGTGATGGACTTCATTGAGCATGATTTGAAAACTCTTCTGACACTCATGCCTTCGCCCTTCCTGCAATCCGAAATCAAGACACTCATGCTTCAATTGCTATCCGCGATCGCACACTGTCATTCTAACTGGATACTTCATCGCGACCTGAAGACCAGCAACCTGCTCATGAATAACCGCGGGACTATTAAAGTTGCTGATTTTGGCCTTGCGAGACGGTATGGAGACCCTGTAGGTGTTGGTGGTCTGACCCAGCTTGTTGTGACCCTGTGGTATCGGTATGTCGCTTGTTCTCAACATCTTGATCGCAGATGACGCATCCCCTTAAGGGCTCCTGAGATCCTGATGGGAGCTACAACATATTCAACTGCTATCGACATGTGGTCCGTGGGGTGCATTTTTGCTGAACTCCTCCTGAAAGAACCGCTATTTCAAGCGAAAAGCGAAATAGAACTTCTTTCCATGATCTTCAAGCTTCTTGGACCTCCCACTAGTTCATCTTGGCCTGACTACTCTACTCTTCCTTTGGCCAAAACTATCACTCTTCCCTCACCTCAACCACATCAATTCAGACAGCGTTTCCACTATATGACAACCGCTGGCATCGACCTGCTTATGTCTCTACTCACCTACGATCCCGAGCAACGCATCAGTGCTGAAGAGGCTTTGCAACATCCATATTTCAGGTCAAATACTTTTATCCCCTACCTATGTGCAAGCTAACGCGAGCCAATGAAGCGAATCTCCACTTCCAAAACACCCAGATTTATTTGGTTCATTCCCATCCGCTGCTGCAGGCGAGAGGTACGTCTATCGGGCTATGGATGATGGCACCGTATTCAACACAAGTATTATAGACGAAGAAAGCCCTTCGACAGTCCATCAGCGCCCGCACGAGCAGCAGACTACAAACTTCTCACTGAAGTCGATCTTCCGTAGAATACAATGCATACGATATTACAAGATATCCCTTGTACAAAGAAACATATCCTGGGTGTTACGATTCTCCTATACTCGACAGTATTTGTCGCATCTTTTGAAAACGGGTCTTCGTACGTTCCATCTCCCCACACTGGTCATAGAACTCTTTGACCTCTTCCAGTGTGAACCTGTACTCCGTGGCTATTTCTTGTAACGTCCGGTCGACGAGATGAATGCCCTGATCTAACAAATCATGGAAAGAGTTTGCATCACTAAAGAATCTGTGAGCCCGTGATACTCAAGAACTACCATGACTACGCACTTGTATTTCATTTTCTTGAGAGGGCTTTGTGAATCACTTTCTTCACTGGCAGGTCGCTTTCCCCAATTTGGAGGAGGTTCATTGCCGATGCGAACTGCCCACTCTTCACTGTCTTCACCATCTTCCATTTCTTCCTCCGCTGGGCTGCTTCGAACGACAGCTCTCGAAGTAGACGGTCCTGGATCCATCCCTAACGCATCGAACACGATCACAGGTACTTCTGCTCCATTGCCGTTAATACCGCCAATTATCATTTCCTGGTTATGCAAGTTCTGTTCAGCAGGTTTGGCGCGTTTCCTCCTTGGGCGTTTTGGTTTTTCTTCGTCTTGCCGCACGTAGCCATACTGCCCTTGTTCCCCAGGAACTGGTTTCTTCTGGTCAACAATTTGAGCAATGATGGTGTCTAATCGCACTGCATTCTTCTTGTAACGTTCGCGCCAGGACTGCCATGTATGACGCGAAACCCATGCATATTCTGGGTCCGCAATCTGATCATCGTGAGCATGGACATAGTAAGGGGTAATTGAAAGTGGTCACCATTTCGCACAGCTGTTGGTAGAGCCTATTTCCAGTTCTCCCGCCTGTCTGCTTGTATGGTATCTTTGCCGCAATCCATTCACACAAACGCTGTTCGTCTTCTTCAGTAAATGGTGTTCTCCTAGTGAAACGTGTCGGCTTATGTTCTGGGTACAAGAGCGAGTAATATACGTACTCTTCCCCAGGACGTCTACCGCCGGGATTCTTGTAGATGAGAGGGGTGTATACAAGAGCACCTTTCTCAACACACTTCTTTACCCACAAATAGGACTCGACATATTTGTCTGGAATGCCTTGGTATGTCTTAACGAGATGTTGGAAGACTTCTGTGTTCGGATCTGCAAGGATGATCTTGGCAGACTGCGCAGACGAAGTAGGGTCGCCACCGGAATGCTGAAAGAAAGTCGGCGTAGTCAGCTCGAACCAAACGAATGACTGTGTCATCTGTGAGACACCGCTCACCATGATTCTCTGACTTAGAGTTGTGCGTGCATTGATATTGGCAATGCTAGGGTGGATGTGCATCTTGATTGGCATGCCGTTTTCCACGAAGATCTGCTTCAACTGCATGCCCGCAATCTTGCAGGCTTCCACGTATGTGTACGGTACGAAATGGCGCTCCGGTCGATCCGCCACCATCCAGCACAAGCGAAGACGCTCCTCCTCCGCAGTACCAGGCTGGACCAGTACGTACCCCTGTCTTGGGACCTTCGCTTCTACGCGACCACCTAATGACTGAAAACAAATAATATAAAACTATGTTAGATAGTGAGATACCACAACTCACAGCTACGACTTCACACAATTCTGCCTGAATTTCCTGAGCGATATCTTTCTGGATGAAGAACTTGATTGCGAGACCATTAGCGTCCTGGAATATGGGCTGTAATGGAGTGTCAGAAAGGTATGAACATGGTATAATTTACCTACCATAATGATGTGCATTGACTGGACCTTAAAAGTAGTGGCGTTCAGAAAACCCTCGATTGAGGTTAGGGTTAGTGGGGCCAGCTGAGTTTAAAAGGTAATGTGTGACATTGTCACTTGTGTTACCGTGACGAACTTATCACGTGTATCCGACTTCCTACTGTACTAGTCTTAACGTTACAATTGCAACTTTCATTGTGCCCTTGATTGGGCCACATCAAAAATCCACATCCATGATACGCCACGCCACGTACGTTGGCCGACCAGATACAAGGCAAGCAGAATCTGTGGTTGTTTCTTAACCTTTTCCACTTTCCCTACTTCACTACATGTGCGAACAACATTAAGGTAGTACTTGTTGTGTCACCTGGTGACGCACAACCGGGCAAGTCAGGCTCATTATCTACTCCGGCACGCCCAAAGGCACCAGCTCAGGCTACTAGCTCATTAAAATCCACCCCAAACAGCCGCGGGGCTGCTACTATCAGTGAAAACATCGACCTCGTCGGTGTTCAGTGACTTTCTTTCCTGTTGTAAAGTTTGAGTTAAACCTAATGTTCATACAGGGTTAGACAGCTCCGACCATAGATTCAGCGCGACATCGAGCAGACTAAGACGTGCAAAGTAGATGTGATACTGCAAGTTCTCCTGCAGTGCGCTTCTCTGGATCCCGAGACTGAACAGCCCGACCTCCTCCCAAGATGTCTCGACGCCGTTCTAGACGTTTGCAATGGGAATACAACACCTGCTGGCAAAAACCCCGATGATAAATTATATTCTTTACGCATCACGAAAGGACTTAAGAAGTAGTAGTACTTTTTCGCTTATCGAGTGTCATCACGCTTATAACGATTGCAAGTGTATTGCCAGGAGCCAAAAGCGCCTACCACGCGCCTTTCATTGAAGCCACCAACATGACTTGTTTTGATAATATCAAGGTCGACGGAATGCCTGCTGCTTCATCTCTGAACATTATCTGTCAGCAGAGTGATTTGAAGCAAGGCCACCAGAATCAGGTAGCGAAACGGAAACCCGACGTTGTCATCCTTCCTTTCCAAAACTCACGCGATGCCTTCCCAACTTACAACGTGAAAGACCCGGAGTACAGGGTCACCGGTGCAATGATGAAGCCGGAAGTGGAACTCCTTTGGAAAGATGTACTAGCTTCGATCGAGTTCAAGAGGAAAAGCAAGGGCTTGGCTCGCCGGCCCCTTCATACCAAGTGACAGACTGTCGCGACCAATCCAGAACATTGCCCAGTGATCTCGGCGACTGCTGCAACCGACGACCCCGTGACTGCAGCATCAGGTCCATCACAGATCCAAGCAAAAAAAACCTGTGCCCGACCCTCCAGGTAAGTAATTAATTCTAGTTCCAGAGATTCAACGAAATCAGCCCAGCTGAGCGCCGTTCGGCCCGTCTCGCTGCGCTTCCCCAGACAGCACGCAGCAACTCCAGTTCCAAGCGTAAGGCAGAGGAACCTTTGCAATCCTCCAGCAAACGACTCAAGGTCAATGACAAGGACCCCGAGCTAGATGTGACTGTCCAGACAGGACTCTATGCCGCTGAATTGTTCACAGCCAATGTTACAGTCAAGCATGTCCTCAATCTTATTGTCATTGGTCCGTTTTCCTACCATTTGTCTAACGGTTGCACTCTTACCATGGCTTTTGCAGATAATGTTCTCTGGGTCTGGTATTACGATCGGCAGGGTACTATTCAATGCTCGGGCATCAACTTCATTTGGGATATCCCACGATTCATGGTGCTGTTATATACGTTAATTCAAACTCAAGGCTTGGGGTCGAAACGAACACTTGAAAAAAACTGCGAAGGAAGGTTTCCTCAAACTCGACGTTGACGGCGTGTATCTTGAGCTACACACCAGCGCCGAAAAAGAAAGAGTTGCTCACTACGGACCGAAAGGACGAGCCAGCAATGTGTTTCCTGTCACCGGCGCATATCTCACCAAGAAATACTCGGATGACCCAGGGATCAAGAAGGACGGGATGGTGGCCAAGATCTTTTGGGCAGAGGAGCAACGGACTAGCGAGTCGGAGATCTTTAAAAAGGCTGACGAGATCGCAGAGACGTAAGAGGCTGTGAAAGGCCATGTTCCCCAGCTGCTTTGGTCCTACAAGTTCAAGAATCCCACATCCGCAGTCCGGGAGGCACTTGGAGCTCCAGAACCGGAGAAGGGCAGTCCCGTGCTCTACATCATCGTATTCCGCAAGCTCCTACCCATCACGGAGCTCCATGGCGGCGACTTTTTCAATGTGTAGCATCAATGCATCTTATGTATGTGGCTCGTTTCATTTATGTCGATTTCCATTGATGTCATGCGCGATCTTGCTCTCTCGAAGGGAGGAGTCTATCACCGAGACGTCAGCCCTCCCAACATGATGTATTACAAGACCAAAGACAGCGTCCTGATCGGTGTCTTAAACGACTATGATCTCTCATCGTTGGTAACTACGCAGGGTTCTCTGGGCAACAAGCGCATGGGCACCGTGCCGTTCACCCTCAATCTTCTCTCCTCAGAGGGTCAACGAGGCGAAGTCCAACACTTATATCGTCACGATCTGGAGTCCTTCATCTGGGTTCTCATCTGAGTTTGCTTGCGGTACAGGCAGGGGGTTCTTCTACCACGGGAGACTCGCCCTTTCGATGAATGGGCAACTACAGCCGCTGTGACATGTGAGAAGAAGTACCATGTTGTGGGTAATTTTTCACGTTATGAACCCTCGGATATCGAACCACGTATATGGAATTTGGTTGTGGAGTGTGTTCAGGTGCTTAAACAGGACGCCTACCGTCGAGAAGCCCTCGGTCTCCAGTCCTGCCTGTTGCCGATAGACGCCAGAGAATCAGAATCAGATATGGACGATTTTCTACACAAATTTACAAATGCCAAAAGCTGGATTCGCTTCAGCAAGCGTTTACTATGATTTTTTTACTCGTTTAGACTGCACCACATACGGTCTTCTGTGTTTCGGTACTTATAACTTTGTGTCAGTGTATACCATACAAGCGGGAGCCTGCAACTGGTGTAGAAGGACAGTCATCAGAGAAGTAATCGTCGTACTTAGATGATGTTCATGTGCAGTCCAGCCTTGGTGATTTCGCAACAATTTCGCAACACAGTTTATCCCGAGTTGCCTGTAGGTGAGCCTGAGTGGTGCTTGATAGGACACCATTAACACGAACTTTGCACGCGTTTTAGTATTCGTATCGGGGGCGCGCGAGGTTCCATCCACGCTGATTCGAAAAAAAGCATCGGCGTACAGTGTGATGGCAGTGATAACATTGCTCTGTATACGTAGTGTTATGGACAAATTTAGACTATGAAACTGGTGCACTGATCAACTTGCTGCAATGCTTTCCGTGCAGCTTCCCTCTTTGCGGCCTGGGCCCTGCAACGTCCACATCCACTTCGAAGTTCAAATCACGCTCAACTTTTTCCTTCCTCGCGCGTTGCCGGCTCCAATCTTCCCCAACACCAACGTCGGCTGCCGTGAGCCGAGGCAGTCCTAGTAATCCTGACTTCGAGAGAGTAGGCGACGGCCTCGTTCCTCGGCCAGCCGACCGTCATGCTCCCCGTTCTCGTCACGCACATAAGTAGAAGATATTAATGTCAGCTTGTTTAGTCCAGTACAAAAAAATCAGCAGGTACCATGTATATGTATCACTACTTCTGTAACTTTTGTTGCAACCTGAAGGTAGCGGTATAGTATACTCATATAGTATATACCGATCGGAGTCGGGGACTGGTGCATTGGCACCGCTACGACATGAGGCAGCGCCGTAGCGGGCTTTGCCAGCGTCAGCTGACCCTACACCGTAGACCAAACGTATGCTTAAACCTAATTTTTGTATGCTGGCAAGCAACCACGTTTCACAATTTATCCTCGATACGCCTGACCACCATCTGCCGCGCTCAGACATTGTATAGACTTCGTAAAGAAAACGCGCATGAAATTATATACCATCCTGCAAACCAAGTAATAATGCATGATCGCAGGCAAATATTGTAGACTAGAAACTGTTTAATGTGCAGGAACTCCATTGAAGCGTTTTTGTCATGTAGAAGCTTTCATCTCCCTCAGCTGCTTCGCAATATCATTAGGATTAACGCTCTGCACCACATCCTTCCCAACCTTCCTCCACCAGAAGCGAGGTCTTCTGCTGATCTGTACGCCGACTTCGAGCTCAGAGTCTGAGGGGCTCTGAGTTACAGCGGAGCGGATAACCGTTAAATCTCCGGCCGGGTATAGTGACCGGTTTGTTGGAGGTCTTGTCCCGGGGTTGATGTCAACAGCACGTAAGTTGTCCTGTTTTGCGTCTCCGCGCTCACTATACAAGATGTTGTCAAGAGCCGTGGCCGGATTCTTGTGAAGTCGCAGTCGTTCAGGCGTTGAAACAAGTGACACGATAGGAGGTGGATGGTGTGGATAGCTCTGAACATCACGGGGAGCCTCCGCAGTTGACATCAGCGAACGATTAACAACGTCAGGTCCGCGTAGAGAGGCCGAGACACTAGGTTCAGAAGGTTTGAGGAAATCTATCTGCGAAATGCGAATCAAGCTTCTTTTCTGGAGATATAAAGCCGGCCACAAACCTCTGTCCGTGGAGGGTGCAACTCATGCGGGAACCTCTCATCTACGATCTTGACAGCATGGTCACCATGGGTTTGCAGTCGAAAAACGCCTTGTCTGCCACGCAGTGACCTACTCTTCCTCAGTGTGCTCGAGCGTGAGAGTGCTGGTGTTGACTGAAGGTCCGCTGTGGGGTCCAAACTCCACCGTCTCTGGTGACCCCTACTTAGATTTACTGGAAGATTTTCTGCCAGACTCCTGAACTCGGCTGTATCTGTCGGAAGAGCAGAGGATAAAATCAACTCCGGCGGAATCTCTTCGCCCAGGTGACGAGTCAGTTTAGCCAACCTGGCCATTTGCAATTGCATTACTTTCCGATGATGTGTAGTTGGATCATCGCTGTCCTCGTCTGTTTCATCACCAACAGACATTGCATGTGAAAAGGATGATTTATCTGTGGGGCTCTTTGGTGCTATGTCTGTCGTGGACCGCGAAGGTGGTCGGGGCATGACCAGTGTGCTAGTGAAAGGGGTGGAGTGCTGCGAGGAGGATATCTGAGCAGGAGTTGTCATTGATGATAAACGCCGCGAGCTTGGATGTCGAACCAATCGTTTCCTGTGAGTGCGAACGGCAATGTGATCACTTTGGTTGGGGACCACTGGAATATTTTCCCTCGATTTATCGGCATTCGTACCAAGTCGAGGGAGAGAAAATACTCGGCTCAGCTTCGCAGCGGTAGGCCAAGGGCCGTCATGAATTGTCTGGGTTTCGGCCTTTTGCGGGATGGTGTTGAGATCAAGAGAGGGTGGAAGTGTAAGAGAAGGGGAGATTGATTTGGATGCTGTAGCTGCTCTGCGATGCATGCCATTCTGTGACATACTATGCTGGAGGTTGACAGGGCATCGAGTAATGCTAGATGAGACATGTTCCCGCGGCTGGACAGGCATGATACTATACACGAACAAGCCAATGTCCGCTGATAATAGGATTCGAATCGCGGAATGTGAACAGCGGGAAGGTCTTTCCTCAACGTAGTTGATCAGGTAACGAGCGAATAATGAGAGGGCATACTCACCTGCGAACAGTGAAAAGGCCGTGGTCACGAAGTCTACTTCACACAAGGAATTAGCAATGGGTTGAATGAGAATGGTGTCAGGATTTGGAAGGACGGCTCGGGTTGCCAAATTTCAAGCTGAGTCGTTGTTAAACGACAGCGACAGACAGACGGCGACCAGCGTCATCAGTAAGGGGTTTAAAACAAGTCAACAACTTGCTGACAGCTCGGACCTACATACGTGAGTAAGATGGTTGTGAGGTTTATTGACCCTGGTTGTCAGTGGTTGACCTTGAACTGTTTCCATGATTGACCTTGGCGAGTACACGACTGATAACGTCATGTCCGACTGCACTGGACGGAAAGTTCTCATGAAGTATTTTGAGCCTCCATACATACTCATACATATCAGGCACATGCATATGATGAATGGCTGTGGGTAACACAGGTTAACGCCCGGTGAACAAACAGCTAAAATCCCCGGACGGTTACGGTTACGGGGAAGTACATATGATGCGTCCGGACTCACCACGCCTGCTTTTAACTTATGAGGATCATGATGCACATGCCAGCATGAATAATTTTGAGATCCCTTGGCGATATTGCTGGACATGCGTTATGCTAGGAAAGCCCTAGTGAGGTCGTGCCCACGGACTGGCACCTGTAGTGACCGTAGTAGTCGTTGAAAGAAACAACGAAGTCCATGGAGGTCACTTAAACCTGAGTTCAAAACACATGAGTCGGAATATAGAATTGGCTCGCGAGGTCAAGCTGGTTAGGTTTGGGTTAGGTTATATAATATGCGACGCAATTCAAGCGATATAACGTATGCAATAGGCGAGTAGATTGTCCAGAGTTCAATATTCAATATTCAATGCGAAAGGAACTTGAAAGAAACTATCCAAAAGAAGAATCCTCCCGAGTCACAGTGGATATCAGGTCATTACAGCCATTCCGTTGAGCCTTGCCAAACATCGTTGAAAGTCGAATGTCTGGGGGCAATCTGACTAGCGAAACACGTTTTGCTGCTCGGGTCTTGTTCCACTCCTCGGCTTGTTCTTCAGGCGACTCTTGCGCTGTGTAGAATTTCTCGTGGACAGAATGAGGAGTGCAGTCTTGGAAGGATAACTCTAGAGAGCTTCGAATAGAATGAGGTGTTCGAGACTCCGAGAGACTGGTGTCGGCCTCTAGAAACGGGTACCCTTGGCCCTCCCCCTCAGTGAGAGGGGAATCCGTGGTCCTTGTCGGCTCTAAGATGTTCGACACAGAAAATGTGTAGTTTGTTGGCCAGTCTGGACCGAAATCTAGAGCCGACCGGAAAGAGGCGTCAACAGAGGACTCCGGAGAGCTGCGCACGGCTTTGGAAGATGGTTGCTGCAATGACACGTCCAGTGATCCATCATCGGGTGATGACGTCGGCTCAGGTATACACTGTCTTTGACTCTGTAAAGTATCCATAGCAGCATTCAAAGCAATTGTAGCCGCCTGTCTAAACCCTCGCTCTTCTGCTGCCACATCATTTAGCAGGACATTACGGTGACAGATGAGTCTAGCGATCTCCAGACGCAACTGGGAGATCTGCTTTGCTGTATTTTGTACTGCATCTCGGAGCCGATCTCGCGTTGACCGTTGGAAGGGTGTCAAAACTGCTATGTTGCGAGCGAAGTGCATCTTTGCTTCGAGAAGTGGCTGCGCTACACAAATACGATCTTCGAGATCGCCGATGGTGGATTGGAGGAGAATGGTGCGATTGCTTTGGGGAGGGGAATTGATGTCGGTCGTTGGGGGGGAGCGGCGCCCAGCGTTACGAACAACATCATCAGATGCGTCATTCGAAGGTATTGACGGATCGCACAGACTGAGCCGGGCAGCAGTTAATTGCGCTTTCACTTTATCGAAAGTTGCTTTGAACTGGGGTGCCCCTTCTATCTCAGGCACGGCGGGAGGTTCATGGATGATGTCGTGCCGAGCATCAAGATCGAACCCAATTTCTGGGTTTGATTGCCCGACAGCATCCTCAGCACCTTCATCGGTCGAGTTAGGGGCACGGGTAAATGAGCTCTGATAACCCCATGATCGAATTTTGGGCTGGGATTGCTGTACCACCCGTAAGTCCTGGAGATGTGATTGTGCAGCAGCAACCCCAGTCAGCGTCACCTCCCTGCCCGTCATGCCAGGGGGGCGCATTCGAATCCCAGCAGATTTGAAAGCGCTAGCATAGTTGATGCGCGAAATCCATTGATTGACCTCCATTTCACTTGAAGCCTGGAACAAAATCTGGCGTCCATCAGCTAGGGCCAAGCGAAAGGTGTTTGGATGCTGCAGAAACATTAGCATCACATAGAAGATAAATGAAAGAAAGAACATACCTTTTGGTACGACCGATCAAAAACAGCGAGTACGTCCTTAACCGATAAAACTTCATCAGGCTTGCAATGCATAGTCGACTCTCTGGAAGAATCCGATGATGCCAAAAACGTGGCAGCCCATGATGGATCGCGAAAGAGAAGGACTTGCGAACTCGTCAAAGCAACACCAAACGGCTTCCACTTGCGGTTCGAGAGCTTTTTACCGCCTTCCAAGCTATCGTCTTTGCGGTTCAAAACAGATACCTTCGACAGCTTAAGCCGCCAAGTCTCCTTCTGAGGTGGCAAAAAACCGGGAAGTGCAGTTGTCCCCATAAGTGATGGACTGGAAATGCCTACACCGAGCCCGAACAATCCAGAAGGGGAGCGATTGTGTTCAAAGCAAGTAATCTCTATCGCATCTCCTTGGGCAAATGCAGACCAAAGTTCATCGTTATCCCAAGAACCGCGTGTCCCCTCCCAGCGGTACGGGTTGTCTAGGGGTATGTGCTGTTCGACATTCACGCGAAGCGAATCAAGTAAGTGCTTCAAAGTAAAGTGTCATCGACAGTGCATTGAGGAGATGACGCCACTTACATTGGTGATCAGATAATATGGATCAATCCTTGGTCTGCTAAGTAGAGTACCTCCTACTGGTGTCATCGGAAGACCAGTGGACGTGGGAGGTCGCGAGAGACTGCCATCAACTGATGGATGAGGAGGGTCCATAGGGTCCTCGATAAATATGAAAGGAGCGAAAACAATATTATCATAAAAGCACTGGGCGCATGTATCAGTTCTGAGGGGGGAATCGTCAATTTCCAACATACATCCAACACCTCGGGTATAACTCCTGAGACAGCCGTGTTTTTCTGATAGTCGACTTTTGTCATCTTGCGTTTGTTGGATTTGTTGAAGGCATCTGTGTGAAGCATGATGAGACTGAAGGCAAGAATGTATGGGATATCTGAAAGTTTAATGAGTACAAATGAGTTAACCATACATCAGTGAAACCTTGCTTACCGTCGGACATAAAGATGTCTGGGTTGCACTCAACATATCGCTTCGCAAAAGCTTCCATCACCCTATCGATTTGCTGTGTTTCCCGGGGAAGGCCGATATGCATCAACAGCCGACGCAGAGCGACATCCAGAGGATCCCCAGCAAAAGAGAACTTTCCTATGTAAAGCTTGAGGGTAGCTACATATTTAGCATCCGCACTAAAGATCGACTTAGAGTGGCGACAAGTGAAAAATGAAGCAGTGTACCTTGACGCCAACAAGCCCCGCAACATCAGCTTTGCCAACAACAGAGGTAAGTCTCTGCAAGAAAGCCTCAGGTAACTCATCCTGTTGAGGTCTCAGCTCCTCAGGCGGTACCGACGAAAGCAACGGTGGACGTGACCAAGAAACCGGCGAGGCGGTTATGGTACCGCTGGAAACTGTTCCGGCTTTTGCTGAGGCAGTAGATGATGCAAAAAAGTTGATCGAAAGTCGGTGCAGGAGAGGAGGATTCGTAGCAGAACGTGGACGATTGTTTGCATGATTGGTGGAGTTAGACGAGGTGAGACTTGAGAGTGCGTTTCCGAAGTGTGGTGTTTGTGTGGAAGGAACGGACGGTGTTTGTGGTGACAGAGTAAAAAATGAACGTGTGCGTGAACGGGTGGAATCGGCAGTCATGGGGCGGCGCAGTGCCGTTCGGGGTGGATGATGGGAAGGAATGGTTGAATCGGCAGTCGTTGAATGATGCTGGGACGAGGCAAATGCTGATGGAATCTTGGGCAATGCAGGCGCTTCACAGTTGGAGGGAGTGAGACATCTGAAGACCTTCTCCGAGTGCCTTCGTGTCAATCTCGAAGCGGATCCTTGCGGTGATTGCTGAGAAGATGACAGAGTGTCGGAATTGAAGTCTATGTGAAATGGTGATGTCGGGTGCAATGCTGGAAGTGAAAGAGAATCAGACGGAACTGAAAGCAGTTCTCGCGAAGGTTTGGTCGACATCTGGCGAACAGGTGATCCTTCGCTGTTTTCACCAGTCGGCGGTGGTTCCGCATCTTTCCGTCTGGGACTAGATACTCTCTGGCCGATGGAAAGACCACGAACTCTATCCACACCGTTGAGAGCCTGCACCGACCGATCTGCCTGTTTATGTGAACGGATTGATTGGGAACTTCTGGTGTGTCGCAGCGGGATGGTCAAGTCGCGTTGGTCGATCCCCGTAGGTGAAGTAGTGACAAAAGACACTGTGTTCATTCCGCGGGGAACAGAGACGTCTGGGGCATTATGGTATACATCAAAATATAATCTTGGCTGGGCATGTCTGGGTTCGGCGGAAGTTGAAGGTATATTTGCTCTAGGCACGGTAGGTGAGGGGATGAATCTGTCCGTGGATGTGGACGAGGATATGAGTTGGTTCAAGGACGTTGCTACAGAGCCGGGATTGCCAGCTACTCTCTGGGTCTTCGGAGGTGTGGGCGGGAGTTCCTTGTCCAGCATAAGTTTTGAGGGCCTTCTCCGAACGACGCCGAGTTCATCAGAGGGCATGCCAGCTAGACTTCGACGAGAAGACATGGAGACAGGTAGTATCTTTCGTGTCCAGTGAGGAAGTGAAAAGAAATGAAGGGGACCGTGACTATTGTCATTCTCGGGCTGGTGGCCGACAGACTGATTGGATGCAGGGCTGTCGGAGAAGACGCGAGTGGCACTTCCGTTGGCATGGGGCGGGTTTGGAGTATCAGGTTGGCGACTATCCGTCACTGGGGAGTTCCTGCTTCCCGTACTCAGAAAGCCAACCATGCTGGAACTTCCAGGCTTGTGGAAGCAGTCGAACTTGATACAAGTCTAGCAGTGGCTGTGATGAGGTCTAGTGACCGATGAAGAACCTCGACAGCTGGGCCGCCCGAGCAACGATGCCAGTTCAGTGAAAATAAAATAACTCGAAAATCGTGGGCATGGGCGTCAGTCGCGCTCTCCGGGACGAACGTGATTTCTAAGAGGTAACAACTCTTTACGGACTTTCACTGCAATCGTCTCTGCACCAATCATTTCAAATGAGCTAATGCTATCAGTTCGTGGGATTCGGGTGCACGAATGCTAGTACAGGTACTGGTTTACATTGTACGAGCGCAGTCGCAACTTCTGCGAACACCATGCCACGGGGAGACTCCAAGACATTTCACGATGTCCTGACCTTCCGTCGTCTGTCCTTCTCAATATTTGTCCTCTTTTCTGCGAGTTTCGCGTGCTGTGGAAATGTGAGAATAGCCCAACCGGTAACTTCAGGACGAACCTCAGTAGCTCGTTTTCTCTCCCCATACTTCATCCTTTCGTACAATTGGCGCTTGCGCTTGCTCATCAATATCTTGTTCATATCTTCCTCACCCACGCCATCGACAACAGCGTCTTGCTTCTGCTTCTGCTGTTTCTTCTGTACTTCCTTCTCGAATGCGCCATAGTCGACACCTGCTGCTTCTGCCGCTAGCTCTGCAGCACGCAAGGCCTCCGGGTCATCTGCAGCAGCCACCGTCAAGGCAGCCATTGAAGTCACGCCTTCCTCTAATTCCGACATCTCTATGTTTTCTGCCTCCTGACTGTCCTCGCTGAGCTCAGCGTCGTCGACCAAGAGATTTCCGACGTTAGCTAGGCCAATGGTTGGATCATATGCTCCATCTCGCTCGCCAAATGGCGATAAGTGGGGTGGAAGTGCCTTTCCTTGGGCATATAGATCCTCGAGCAGGATTTTTCCAGCGTTGATGCAATCAACGACCCACTGAGGCTGTACATACTTCCTTTGTCTTCGGCGTTCTCGTTCCTGAGCTGTATCACCCCTAGCAGCGGGCCTGTCAATAATGACGTGGGTGATCGCCTCATCATCCTCTGTAAAGGGCGAGCCACCACCTGATGAGACCGGCCAGCCTATACGACCACCAAAAGACCGAATAAGGAGCTCGAATATCGATCTTGATGATTCGCGTGATAGCCAAAAAGTATATGGGGCAAATATGTTTGTCGAAGATGGTTTTGGTAAGGATGAGAGTGAGAGAAGTGTGGGAAGCGACGACGGTACATCAAGATCAGATTTTGAAGTTTGTGGTACAAATTCCTCATCAGCGGCATCGGGGAAGGAATCGGTGCGATCGACATCTACATCAGCAGGAGGCACCGAGGATGATTCTGCAGTGATGTTCTTGATTGTCTGCCGGACTTCCTTACTGGATACCTTGGGAGCATCACTCTTTAGTGCCTCAGTAGCTGGGCTAGGGTTCGCTGTTCGGAGATTGAACGCTCCAACACCCGCTCCAGATTCGTCCTTGCCAGAGTCCAAGGGTGGTGGATATACAAGTCCAGCGTCTGTATATAACTTGAAAAACACAAAGCCAAGTAGCGTCTGGTACAGTTCGAGGAAGGTGAGCATAACACGGACATCCACGTCGGACGGTATCTGGATGGACAATTTGAGCAACATAGACACAGATTCAAAGAGGTAGCTCACGTTCTGAGGGAACTGATATGGCACGAGCCAGGTTACGTTTTGATCCATCACCTCTGCTTGGTAGTATACACCCTTAATAGACAAGAAAACTTTCCGCAGTGACTGTGTGTGCATGATATATAGTTGCCACTCTGCAGCCAAACGGGCACAATTTTCGATGAGAGCAGGTGAAACTCGAGGATTCGAAGGCAGAGATGCGAAAAGGAAGATCATGCACAGCGCATCATCGATGTCCCGTACTGCGTCGATAAATGATGGGTACCTAAACTCGATCAGCCACCGCCTTTCACGATACCCTGCGTAGCATACCTCTCTTTGATAATATGATCCAATCGGTACACGGGTTTATTCTCCTCTAAGTTCTTCGCAGTTGACCACTCCCCTCGTCCAAGTGCCCGAGATATTTTTTTCGCGAAGGCTTTGTGCTCCCTGAGCTTATTGAGAACTGGCTCATGAGCGATGTATGCGATATCTTTCGCATAGTAAAACGACGTTGGTGCTGTTGATCCCTTGTTGGCCCGTTTCTTATGTCTAGGCTCACGAGGGAAGATTCCTATACAGCGTTCAGTGGAGTTTAAATCTGCGAGACAATCATAACGCACCTTTGAGGATACATAGTCGGCGGAAGTCAGCCAAAGAGCACTGAAGTTTTTTCACGGCAGACGACCGTGTAACGTAGGCCTTTGCTGCACCGGCCTTTCCTTTTTGCTTCAATCGACCCATGGCGGACGGGAAGGATTGAACTATTAATCTTGCAAAAGCTTGATGTATATACTGTCAGACAAACTCTCGGCTTCTCGAGTATTTTCGATCGTTTGTTTGGCCTTCACAAACAAACGCTCCTCACAAGCAATCATGAGGTAGGTGCAAGGCTCAAGGACGCCTAGATGTTGGCTAACAACTTTCCAGTCAATACGTGCATGTACCAAAATCAGAACTGGACGAGGCTCAGCTGCGCCAGCTGGAGGAGCATGAAATAAGCCAAGGACCACTTTCAGTTCTGCAACAGGCAGTTCGCAACCATGCCCAAGTCCTCATTTCTTTGCGAAATAACAAAAAGCTTCTCGCACGTGTAAAAGCATTTGATCGTCACAGTAATATGGTGCGTCATCCTGTTCAGTATTTCCTACTAGTTTCTAAAGCCGAGGTGCCGTAGGTACTTGAAAACGTCAAAGAGGTCTGCTCTACTTCGTGACTGGCAGAGATCATACTGAACTACGATGCAGATGTGGACCGAAGTCCCCAAGGGTAAGAACAAGAAGCCAGTCAACAAGGATCGGTTTATCAGCAAAATGTTCTTGCGGTGAGTGATATATTCATGCTACTCTTCGATGGCAGGGTGATGATTGCGATCTATCAGTGGAGACTCGGTAATTCTTAGTAAGTGGAGACACCCTGAAATATTTCTCCCCTTGATAACGTTCTTTAGTTCTGCGCAACCAAGCTTAGATCGACACCAAACGGCCTCCCAAGGGCCGAGGTCGCTCCACGGTCAATCTCGCCCCTTGTGCGATTCTACTCCATGTATACTGCGGGGCATGAGACCATCTGATTGTTGCACGCCCTTGAGCTCGCCATTATATTGATGTGATATGGGGATCTTTGTTGTTTGTATGATGCGCTCCACCTAAAAATATATTTCCTCCAGTGCTTAGAGCGTATCGAAATTGCGCTCAGGGCAATCTAACTGAAGCTGGTTACCCCCGAACTGTCTTTCTCGATTACCGCCTCCAGATCGCCTCTGCATCGATCTAAGAGAGTGGTCTACAACTCGTAAGCAACTCACCACGAATATCCCCAACGAATGTCATCAGCTTTAGACCATGATATAACCCAATGTGTGAGTCACAGATTCACCATTGCGCCGAGGTTCGTAAAGCAGCCTCTTGGCGCCTCCTCTTAAGCGGCCCGTCTCTCCGACGCATCGAAGCTGAGCTGATAGACGAAAGTGCGATATCGTCAGCTTTCATTATTCCTGCTGTTGAACTCGCCGTGGTCGTAACTGCCGGCCAGCTAACGACTCTGAACGAATAACGAGAGCCCGTTTGCTTTCGTGGAACGTAGAGCTTCCAGAAGCCGCCACTCTGAAGCGTGCCAATCGGGCTTGCTATCCTGCTTAAGGCGTGCAAAGATATGTTGGGTGCCAGATTAGGGGTAGCAGGAAGCAGCCAGAATGAAAATGGCGTTGTTCGCTAAGATAAGCCATGTGTTGACTATGAACGTTATCCCTAGCTTACTTACCTGCATTTGAACAGAAAAGCCACAGAGCACCTGAATGAGTACGTTGTGATATCGATTCTGACACCACCACCAGGTTTGCATTACATCACGATCTCGGGTCGAACGTTCCTCGTGGCACTTATATGGCCTATTATCTTCTTCTCAAGCCTTGGCAAGTTGGGATATAAGTATATACTCGGCTGGTGCATATATCGATCGTACGAGGTCTTCGCAGGTGAGCTATGTATAATAATGTGGCAGCGTCTCCCGACCGCGTGAGCAACTTGAACGCCTCTGGATGAAAGATCGCGAGATCAATGCCGGTCCTTCCAATCTGATGCGATTGCTTGCGCCTTACTTCACCTCTCTAACGCAGGTAATTTTTAGCTTCTCGTACACCTGCAGTAGTATACCCTCCTAAAATGTATATTAGGCATGATTGTATGCATCTGCCAATAGAATGGGTCGTGCGAGACACAGATACCCAGTTATGCAAGACAAGCCCGTCGTCACGCGTCAGCTTCAAGATGATTCCGTTAATTATTAAGGTGGTTACGGATAGAACTCGTCATTCTGAGACTTCTTATGCTTGAATGAGTGGCGAATGCCATTTCGACGCCGTCAGATCCCCTCGACAACCGTAAGCTTCACAAGGGACAGCCGCAAGCCGTTTGAACATCTGACCAGCACCTTCGATTGTTTCGATAGACGGTGAAAGAAGTATGGCCGGAGCGTCAGATAATCGAGGGCTTACTGCGGTCTAGAGAGTATTTAGGAATCATGCAGGTACGATGATGGTTTCGAGCCCTTCCTCGCGATATTCCACAGATATATCTCTTCGTTCCTGGCCAAAGGTCAGATGAGATCCCAGCCTATCTCATCATCCTATTCAACGGAGAAGACTATATATCACCGCAGCACTCCCGACCCGTCTGGATCGCAAGGAACTGGATCGCACATGCTCCTCCTTGCTGCACATAGTTCAGCAACGTCCAAACATGACATCTCGAGGGTGCAATTCAAGGACCGCCCTCTTCATCGTTCCTGCTTTGGGTGTTCATGGCTTTGACAACAGTGACTGGCACTCTGAGAGTGATTACCACTGAAGAAAGTTATGCTACGGGCACGTTTGAGAGCACCCGGAAACCATGTCCAGTTCGTCAACTGCAAAACATGATGAATATCAAATTTGAATTCCGGTCATAACGGTGCGAAGTTTGGATTCTGAAGCGCGAAGTCTGAAGCACTTCTCTGGCAACAGTACTGTCTGACTTGAGTGGACGAAAAAGACGGGTGGATATCATTTATACTTGTCTTCACTTCTTAAATTCTTTGGGTTGAGATTAATTAGGGTCGCATGATATGAGGCAGGGCCTTACTTTAAATGCGGGACAAACCGGACACAGGAAGGTATGTTCGGCTAGCGAAGTTGTTTTTGTGTACTGGGATGGACTAGTACTGCTCTCGTTAACAAGATATCGCGCTATAGTTAATACTCGCCTATTGTCACGGTATGAACGGAGGTTTACAAGCAATACACCTTCATTGTGCAGTTCACGATGGGGAGACGAGAAACGTGGTTTCTTCAAATCACATTTGACACCCGTACTGATGGATGAGGACAGCTCGTATTTGATCCTCCACGTCCTGACTGGATTCGCCTTCGTGGATGCATAACCTGCTGCTTGCAACAAAATGCAAACCTCCGCATCTTTGAGCACTCCCGAAACCTTGCCATCGCAGTAGCACTCCCGTGACGATGTCGCTTATAGGGCATGCGATGTTGGAAGTATTTGACGAATCTCTCGACGAGCCATAGCAATTTTTTCCTCTATGACAACCTAAACTACGATGAGTGCTAGAGGCATGAATTACGAAGGACTCACCACGTCAGTTAGCCATCTGTTGCGCTCAAATTCGCTGCGAAACCAGGCAATGGTCTCCGACCTGGCCTGTCGGTCAGGTATGTCTGATGGTGGTAATGAGTAGTAGTAAAATTTTTCAGAAAATACAACAGCGCACGTCTGGACGCTCTTATTGCATGACGATACAGGTGGATAACTCTCTGCTGTAAAATGAAATACTTGAGACCAAAATCTGGCATATGCGCTCTTGAATGTTACAAACAAGAAATTGTGGCTAGAATTAGAGTTGCTCTGTTTTGCTTTCCGCTCTTCAAGTCCGCGTTGCTGGCATTGCTATTGGAGCGTCGTTTTGCTCTCTCACAAGTCTCTCTCCAACATCCCATTCACACAACAATGTCTGGCGCAGAGAACCAGGTCGCTGTCCAGGACGTTGTCTTCCCAGAGAATGGTGTCGTTGACAACTTATCTAACGCTCTGTCCAAAGTCTCTCTCCGACCAGACCATACTTCTTCTAAATCACCAGAATCCGTCACTGACAGTCTTGCTAAAGACAAAAATGATACCCATAGTCGACCCTTTGTTATGTATTCCCGACCCCATCTACTTCTTCTTCATAAATCTCCCCTGGTCTGTCCTCCGGCAGGCATGCCACCTTTGAAGGATTGGTTTGGGTTTGTACTGTGTCTTACTTCTCGAGCTGGTGGCTTATTCTACCTTTGAAGAACCGAGAGTGACCAAGCCAATCTTAAAAAGGACTCGGAAGGACTCCCTCAGCCCAACGCTCGTGACCGACGGTGAGGTCTGCCAATGCCACCATTTAGACCCAGCTAACATCATTCCAGATTTCGCAGAGATGTGGAGGACGGGGGTAGGCATTATCATTACCTTCTCTTGCTGCCCGGGCTGACCGGTATCATTAGAAGGCGCTGCACGACCCTCTTTTCGTGGGGCCGCCATCACCCAGCCCTCGCAAATGGGGAACTTTAAGCACCAGTCTATTCGCGCAACTGACCGTGACCGTGACAGAGATACAGACAGAGAACAAGAACGTGATTCCCGGGTCAAAGACGGCCAAGAAAGACTACGGAATGTAAGTAGTTACGCCTGTTGCAGACCAGAGCGCTCACACATAATTCAAGTTATCGGACAAGTATGACCGTGACCGTCGCGCTCTTTCTTCCATGCAGCAGCTTCGAGGGAAGGACAGGGACTTGGCTCCTCACCTTGGTAGTACATCATCTCGAATATCTTCCCAGTCGCAGCAAGCCCTTAGTAGCCGTCAGCTGGATTCCCGAGAACCTCCTAAAAAGAAAGATGGTGAGACGAGCGAAGACTGGAGACGTGGTATGTCCCCTACCCTCACATAAAGCCTGAGTCACTAAGTCGTGGAATAGAATCAGCTCGCACAGGCCGTGAACGTAGGACACTTTTTTCGTTCGCATATCTCAGTCATTAATAGTATCTATAGGTTCTGATAATCCTAGGCGCGATCGAGATGAGCGCGACCGACCTCGCTCAAGGGTCCGTGACTCTTCCCGCCCACGTCGAGATGTTTCATTGTCGAGACGTGATCGTGATCGGGACGACAGGGATCATGATCGCAGAGGCGACCGCGATGACCATCAACGAGAGGCAGTGGGATACCGAAGGGACAGGGATGACCGTGACTTTGATCGAGACTCCGAGGTTGACGATCCTCGCCGCTGGAGGGACGACGGAAAGCGGGATGAGCGTATAGCAGCGAGACGGGACCGCGAGCCACGAGACAAGGACCGAGTACGTGATCGCCCTGTCGCGTGGGATTCTGGCGATCGTCAGGATCGTCGATGGGTCTCCACCGATGACCGTGATGGTCGAAACAAGCGAGCGGCTGGCCGCGAGAGAAAACCCGACGAGGCGAAGGATACGGACAATCGCAAGGACCGTGACAAAGAGAGAGAGAAGGAGCCTGCATGGATGGACACTTACATCCCTTCTGCTGGCAGCAACGGTTTAGGTCGCGCCCCCGGAGACCTAGATGGCATACAGGCATTCAAGCGAGAGATCAAGGAGAGAGAGCAGAAGGAGCAAACTGCTGCTGCGCAAGACGGGAAGACGAATACGTCTGAACCCCACTTGGACGAAATCCAGCTCTTCAAGCTGATGATGAAAAGGGAAGAACAAAAGAAGAAAGCTGACCAGTCTCCCCTTGCGGGTCCATCGTTACTCGCAGACACATCTTCAGAGACGAATGATTCAACTCCTACAAACGGCAGGTCATATCTTTCTGTCAGGCAGGCTCGATGTGCTGATATACGGGTAGACCTGTCATCGATTGAAGCAACTGCAGAACAACGTACTCATCTCACGCCTCAGCCAATGGCCTTGCAATTGTCTACTTCTTCATCTCTACCACAAGCTGACGAAGTTATTCACGATGGTTCTCGTGTTCTCTTGTCTATGTTACCGCCCCCATCATCTGCCGTTGTCCCTGGCGTACCAGCTGGTGCCCGCGAGTCCGACGTTGACAAAGGAAAACCGGGGGGTTCTCGCTTCTTCCCTAAGCCTGTTTCTACTGATTTACCGACACCTCAAGCTTTGCCAAAGCATTCCATCGAAGCTCTCAGCGCCGCTGTCCCATCTTCTCCTCACGCTGCTCCTCCGCCAGGTTGTCGTCTTCTTACTTTTGCCTCCAAGACTCCTCAGGGGTCTGTAGGCCACACCCCTCCCTCGTACACAGGTTCGCATTCCCCTGTCTCTCTCTCGAAGAATGGCACGCCGGTGATCAACCCAACCATTCCCTCACATCATAACGACAATTCGGACGCTGTGAGAATGACTCAAGGCTTCTCGCCGTTTGAGGAAGCTCGGGAAGGACTAGGATTGTCGCCTTCAGATGCGTTCCGTCGAGGTTCTGTTGCACCTCCTGGAGATCGCAATGCTTTTGGGCACATGAACCTCGAACAGGTTGACGTACCCATTAACGGGACTTTGCCTGGTCACTCTGGTCCGTATGAGCAATTGAGCTCTGGAATCGCAGCTGCGAAAGGCAGCCGGTTTGCGAAGTTCTTTGATGGGAAAGGGAGAGACTCTCAACTAGGAATGGGCAAGGCTCCAATGGGCGGCCCAACACCAGCTCAGAGAGGCGAGCTCGTTGGATACAATGGAATTCCCACAAGTAATCCGGATGTCAGAGCTATGGAAGATATATTTGCTATGTTAAGCAATTCAGCCCATGTGGGTTGTATCATCGTCGATACTGAAGTTAAAGGTGCTGATATCAGTCTTAGGGTCAGAGGCCTCATGTACCACCAGAAGTGTTGGCTTCAGATGCCGCACACTTCAATGCTCCTCCCTCCAACCTTCACCATCTTCAAAACCAGCTTGGCCACTCCCAGCACTATCCTGGCCACACCCGCCTGGACTCATTATACGATAGCCGTCTTGATGACAGGAATTTTGTCCCAGATGGCATGGTGCCCGGTCTACGCTCAGCTGCGCCCCCTCGGAGCAGGCAAAACAGCGCCATGCTCTCTGACATCGATGACTCCATGCAGTTTGGCGGTCAACGCGGTCCTGCGCAAATGTACCAAGGACTACATCAGGCAAACATGAACCGCAATGGGGGCATGCCTCTCCAACCATCCCAATTTCGTGGTGGCCCTTCACCGAATCCTATGCAACCTTCAGCTCAACGCCTGCCACCTGGTTTGGCTAACTTAGGTGGGCGACCACCTCATGAGCCTGCCCAATTCTTGAACTCGGCAATGGCGATCCCTGGCGGGCTACACGGTCCGGTGCATGGTAATGCCGCACTTCAACAGCAGTTTAATAACTTTCCTCCGGGGGGTATTGGCTTCAACGGCGCTCCTCAAATGCGTCTGCCCCACCCCGGAGGAACCCATCAGCTGCACGGACACAACACCATGCAAGGCCTGATGCACCCCGGAGGTCTTAGCCCCGCGCAAGCCCAGCTTCTGGGGATAAACGGCGCTAACGGTATGCCAAGCGGTCTCCGTGGTCCTAACGGAGGCTTCGGACAACAGGGTCCTCAAATCCAACCGCCTCTACTCTCCATGAGGCAGCAGCAACAGCAGCAGCAGCAAATCCCTCCACACATGCTTCCTCTCCACTACCAACAGCAGGGCCCGCCTGGTCCAAACAATCAACCCACCCACGATCTCATGGCGCTTTTGATGAGCGGAGGAAGAAGGGAATGAGAGTTCACGGACTGCTTGCAGTTTCTTATCCTCGCCCAACATTCATTCACTTTCGGACTGACCTAATAATTTTCTCTCGTTAGTTTCACAGTTGTGCTCATACCGTCTGTCTATCATGTTTCATTCTGGTTCTTCGCAAGCGTATATTATTGACCGTTTTGGGGTATGGCTGCCATGGAGAGTTCCCCGACAGATGGCCCTGTTCAAAACCCGCGCCTGGGACCTGGTGAATCACTGAAGAGTCAGCCACGTCGATATCCAAACGGACAATCATGTGCATATTAGCGGCTCATATTGAGGCCCCACTGCCTGGACGGCGAAATCTAAGGCCAGGCCTGATCCTCTGAACGTGAGTATTTCAACGCCACCATCATTACGATGGGCGGAGGACCTGCAACACAAATACACAGGTTCTCGCGGCGTCTCCATATTGGGCCAGAAATGAATAGAAGGACCATCTACCATGTTCATGGGCTTTACTAACTGCATAAAGAAGTACATAAGTACTTCATCTACGTAACTTATGAACGTCTCGACGTTCATGCGGCACTGATTCTCTTCTGTAACTGCTGTGCAAGGAGTCCTTGGCAAAATTCTTTACGAGGGTAATGATTCTCGCGACTACGAATATCAATCGCAGATTTCTTACCGGCGTGCACTTCAAACTCTAACATTTGGAGTGTTCCATAATCCATGTCTGAAAATTCCGTCGTAACCACGAGATCAGTGACAGGCGGCGCTCCTTACGGCCCCCTCATGAGTCGTATCGCCGTGGACATGAATCCAGTCTAATCCCAAGTCCATGCGAAAAACACTCAATCCCCGCATCGTATCGATCCTCACCGCAAGATCATGACAACTTAGTGATATCCAAGAAGTAAAATCAATGAATACGCGTAGATGGGTATAGAGTCAAAAAGTTGCAATATGTCTCAGATCGTCCTGGAGTGTGAATACAATCCATAGTCAAATTTGAAAGTGATAAGAGGTGATCCGGGCCCTGTTAAGCTATACCGCGCCCAATGTCAATGACAGCCTTCTACTCGGTCCCCTTGTTCTAATGATGCGGTATTCTCTTGAGGTGGGCCGCGCAAGCCGTCATGATTCGGATAACATTAGATGATGAAAGGGTCATCCGATAGGGACGCTGCCGCCTTCGATTGGAGTGGACCTATATGGACCGATGTAATCGTTAGACGCTCGATAAGAGGTGACTGATGGGAGGTGTGCTGTGGGAGTTTGCGTGCTCGCAGAGGCGACGAGAAGATTGCTCGAAATACACCATGATTTCTTTTGTGAACATGTATCTAGACAGGAAATTTGAAGGAAACTCTCGTTGACGATATGATATGATTGTAGCTATTAAGAGCCGGTCACTATTATGAGGAGAGGTGAAAATAGGAATCGTTCTGATGAGAGTACTGTAAGCCGCACAGAAGGATGATATCGAACTTACATAAACAGATAACCTTGACGTAGTGCCTGCAGGCGGACAACGTGGACTTGATGGTGCCAAATCAGAACGCACCATGTCTCAAGTGAATAATTACTGCCGAGAATCGCTAGTAAGAGGAAATAAGTAATAATACATACCGCTTGCCAGGACAAAGGGATAAGCGGTACACGCCTTCTCTGCATTGCACTCGACAATTACCTCCTTCCGCGATTGAAAATTTGCAGGACCACACTGGTACACTCTTTCCTGCAACTATCTATCAATCCCGTTCCCCCCCGGCGCAAGCCAGTTTACGAGTACAAAGCCACGTCCGCTCTTGTGCCCTGTTCACTCCACGCGCTCGATTAGCTTCGAGCGATTCTTTATAGTCGTTGCTCTGCCTCTACTCTACTAGAAACAACCACTCACTCAGTCTCTCCTTTACTTGGTCTCTCCATCTCGTTCTTTGCCCTACCGCATTATTTTTTATTCTCCATAATCGCTCCTCCCTCCACCAATTTTCTCTTCGAAGTCACCTTCATCGGTCACAACTCCCGAAGTCGCTTGTAAGCTACCAGCGCATCCGATGCCATCGATAGTGACTGATATAAGGTGTGATACAGGACTCTAGCCAGCACACCGGTGTCGGTCAACATTGTTCACAAGTGCGTACCTAATGTCTCTAACACCATGGAACAATCTAACGGCTCCTGACAGGCATCTCAAGACCGGTCAAACAAGGTGAGGACTGGCTCGGTTATTGATTGATGTCATGTCATGTCATTCTTTTGGTCGCTGTAAAACGTGGGGTCGTGGGAATATGCGACCGATGTGGCGGTGAAATCCCCTTGGAGGTCTCGCCCGAGGTCGTTGCACTGCAGAGGCTGAGCGCTGGGCGTTTATCTAGGGCCTAGGGCCTAGGGGCAGGGTTGAGGAACATTCTGACAGTATAGTCAAATGCCAAGGATACTAGGATTAACTGTCTGATTCTCCTCGTCCCCATCTTTCTTGTTGCTAGGTTTTTTCTTGTGGTATATTTTTGCATGATTTTGGACCTTTCACAGAAGTGACAATATTTTTTCTTTGAATTTCCTTTTCGAATTTCAATACTTGAACGAGCCGATTGTGCCGTTTCATCTTCTTATACTCTTTTCGAGTGTCCTCCCTCATTCTCTTCTTGTCTTGCAACTATTTTTTCTGCAAGACACTTTTTTCATAGTCCCTACCGTCCTCCAACCTCCTTCTCTTGCATCTGTCTATCCTTACTCTTTACGACCATCCACGCTGACCACGACTTGTTCATACCCAGTCTTCACCCACACGCCACTCGTCACCTGCATCCTCATTTCACGACAACCTTTAAAGTTGTTCGCTTCTCGCATGATCAGTTTCTGATTTTGGTGAGTCTATCTTTCTCAGATCTCGTTTATCCAAGGCGGTGTCGCGTCGTGGGATCGGGCATTCCAATGCCACTCCATGGACCATGGACGTAGGCATACTGCAATGGAATGAATGCATTCCATTGACGATCCTACAATAAACCCGTGACGCTGAGCCGTTAGGTGGTTGTTGCCATTTCCCATCTTTTACCTTGTGCGCGCTCGGGCGCTCGGGCATCTAGCAATGTCTTCTCCTGCCTCGTTTGATGAAATCCTTGCTGATGCAGAGTCTACCCCTCTTTTCGCTCAATTGCCTCCCTCCAGCCCACTATCGGTCCTACGCTTCCCTAGATCGATCTCACCCGCCGCTTCTTCAGTTATGAAAGACATCTCTACCACTTCCTACCGGAGTTCTCGAAATGCTGCGTATCCTAAGAAACGGCCATCGCCTTCAGGCATATCGAAACACCACAAGACCCCCCCTCTCGGTCCTCCTCCTGTCACCCGCCGAACTCCTTATTCTGCGAAAGCAGCAATTTTGCAGCAGCGACAACGTCAAGCCCAAATTGCCGCTCTTCGTAGGCAAGGCATTTTCCTGGAGGAGGAATACCGAGAAGATATCCGCTTCTACATGCATGAGATGGAGGTTTGTGTGACGTTTGTTGCTGGCATATTGGCGGGCCTAATTCTTTTGGTATAGCGATACACCATGTCGTCCTCACAGTCGATGGATCAGCAACCCGAGATCCGGTGGCACATGCGCCCATGTCTCGTCGATTTTCTTGTCGAAATTCACTTCACCTTCCGGCTTCGACCTGAGACGTTGTATCTCACTCTTAATATTGTGGACCGCTACGTCTCTCGAAGAATAGTTTACATCAAGCACTATCAACTCGTAGGGTGTGCGGCGCTGTGGATTGCTGCCAAGTTCGAGGATGCGAAGGAACGCGTCCCGACGGTTCAAGAACTTGCACAGATCTGTCGTGATACATACGACGAATCTGCTTTCATTCAGATGGAAGGCCATGTGCTCCAGACCATTCAGTGGACGCTGGGTCATCCGACTGCGGAAGCATGGCTCAGATTGATGTGCTGTGAGCCATTTGTCGAGGAAGAAAGGGTGCAGCATGTTGCACGTTTTTCTGATGGAAATTACTCTGTTTCACCGGGAGTTCATCAAATATCCTCCCTCCTCGATAGCACTTGGAGCACTCACGCTAGCTCTGTTCCTCTGTGGCAAACCACGTCGCATCTTCGAGGAGACGGAAGAATGTTTGGAGATTGTCGATTATCTTGACAACCGCTTGGCTAAGCATGTCAACGACCTTTCCGAGACGCTGGTAAAAAAGTACTCCTATGCCTTCTACTCTAAGGCGGCAACATTCGTTGTACAGTACTATCTCCAGGGTGGTCGCTTCGTTCGGCAGTCCTTCATTTCCCTTCCAATGACGCCCACTCGCCCTTCGACGTCTGGTGCCAGCACGCCTATGAGCGCCACTACATCCGTCTCTGATGTATCTGATGATTTCCCTCTCACTCCAACGAGTCCCTCGTCGTTCTCCCCCAACCCCTTCTCGAGCTCTCTCCTATCAGAAGATAAGGAGAATTTGCCAACAACGTTTGAGCCCATTATCAATAAGCAGCGCACGGAGGCACCCCCTGACCATTTTCTGCCCCATGACTTCGTTGCCTTTGGCCGTCCAGCCCTGCACCACTTGAATGGCTCACCACGAATGACCGCCGTCTCATAGCGCGCAGTTCCGTACCTCTGTTCAGGTCATCTCCAATCCGTGTCGAAAAGTCTGTTACAACCCCCGCAAAATGTAATACCACCCTACACGCTCAGCCGCTCTGCGCATTGTCTTTGCAAGTCTCATCATCCATGCATCACTTTCTTTCTGCAATCGTCTCGTTTCCACCATCCATCCTGCGTACAATCTACTGTAGGGTGAGCGGTCGCCTTGAGAGATCGGATTCGCATCAGCGTGCCGCATACTCGATGCAGGGAAGGACGGGCAACATAATCTGTACCACTCTCCTTTCCGCCTGTCATCCTTCTCAAGGAAGGTCTGCCTTGCCACATCTGGTCGTCCTGCCCAACCACAACATTATCTGCATTCATTCCATTTGTTAGTTTATGCATCACCCACCCATCGTTACTCCCTCAACTCGCGTCTTCTTGCAACGAACCAGGTCGACAACCTCTGTCATATTCTGTGTCTATCGCATTCGTTCTATATTATTCTTCACTTTATCGTATTCTTTAACTTCCCTGTCGACTATCTGGTTCGTTGTGGGGCGGTTTCTTGCATTCTCTGCCCGTACCCCCATCGTGCGAACCGCTTCTTTGTGCTTTTACTCCAGTTGCACATTGTCCGCGCACTCATCCTCGTCATTGTTGCAGCAATCTCTCTAACACATCGAACTCTGTCTACAATTACATTTGCAATCTGAAGGGCTCAAAGGGTGTTTCCATTATTCTGGTAGTGTGCCCGTTCTTAGCGAGAATGCTCGGCGTCGGATTCTCTCCGGTAGGACACATGTTTCTGTCCATCAGAACAGGGGTGCGACGCGCATATATGTCCTGCACAGCAACAGAGAACGAAAAATGTCCGGGGGTGGGGACCGAGCTGATAAGTATTATGAGAAGCTAACAGTCTGAGTTCATTCTGGTTGATGGAATTATGACCGCCAGTCACTAGTCATGAACCGGCCTCCCACACTTTTGTCAGGTTCTCACTGCCACTCGGGTGGTTCTTCCTACAACGACCGGAATTTCCCTGTTCAAATCGATCCACTAGAGGTGCCTGTTCTTCATGCGAAGACATCTTGAAAGAAAATAGATATCATTATAGCAAATGAACATTAAATAACAATAGTGGACACAGGGCGCGGGAGTGAGTGGAGCCCTATCTTCAAGTTGCACATGCTCAACATTGCTCATATGTATCCTCCACGGGACTCGGGACCCACTAATGCTCATATAGTACACTTATTTTTGAGGACACGATGATCTTGATAAACTATTGTTCCATGTTACATTGTCAAGGCAAACCTCATTCTAGAATCCATTCGGCTCCGCTCTTCTTGATGCCAACGGCTCTCTTTTCATCTAGGCTAATACGACCAGCATTGAGAATGGCAGTTGTAAGCACGGTGTTAGCAATGGTCGGATAGCCGTGACCATCATAATCGGAGGGTTTTGCAACGCCGGCGTTGACTTCTCGGGCAGCGTCGACGAACTTCTCGATTGAAATGTATCCGTAGCCCCGTTGCCCATCGAAGTGACCGCTCTCCGACGGAGAATATTTCATGCTATCGATGGAAGTGAAATGAAAAATATATTTTCAGGTCAAGGAACGCACTAGAAGGGGTTGTACCATGTCTTCCCAGTTTCGTCAACGGTGATATCGTACCCCCGGTGAGCTTGGTCAACGTTTATGTCCCCCTGCAGAGCAATACAATGGTGGGTCTACGCCGGTACAAGAAAGATAGTCGCATGACTGACACACCTTCGTACCCATATAATACCAGTGCTGGGCAGAGTGAACACCCGCCTTCAAAGGTGCAGTCCAAGATGCAGTGTACACTGCTGTGCCCTTGTGTCTCGAGCTCTCGATCGACTGCCAGTCGACGAGAAGCGTGATGGTGTCTTCGGTTTGAGGAACACAGTTATAGGGCTCCCCCGTCGCAATGCCGGTTGCTGCACTGGCAACAACTCGCGTGGGTACTGCTTTGTCTTGGAGAATCCAGCAGCAAATATCGATATGGTGCGACGAGAGATAATAGCTGGAAAAGCCGTCAGCCTACAAATTCCTGTGAACCGACACACTCACCTGATGTCTGAATCCTTGCCAGCCCAAGCACGGAAGGTTTCCAGTTGACTTTTCGGCTGGCTCATCCATGCGTTAAAAAAGTTGAATTCACCAAGTGCCTGTGCTCTGGCTTTGGCATCACTATACACGGGATCAAAGCGCTTATGATGTTCCACAAAGCAGACCACGTTGTGCTTTCTCGCAGCTGCAATAAGCTCATTGTGGTGTGATAGCAATTTGGTTGCGGGCTTTGTGACGAGAACATGGATGCCACGTTCAATCGCGTACAAGCTAATGGGGTGGTGAGTACCTGTGAGTAGTCGCGTTAGTGAGAGACTGAGATGTTAGACACAAGAAAGATCGAAACTCACTATCAGGGGTAAACACGATGATAGCATCTCCGGGGGACATTTGGTCGATGGCCACCTTGTCTAGGAGGGTAAGACATCTGCACACTGCACTTGTAACCAACTCACAAGCCTCAGGATCAATACTACCCTCTTTTGGGAACTCATCAAAGCTGATTGGCGGTTGGCCAAGAACAATCCGTATGAATGTGATCACGCACGAGGTATCCATATCCTTGTAAACATTCCCGATATTCTCTTGCAAGTGTTGGCGTATAGCGGGGAATTTCCCACCATTAACGCCGACCATTCCGAGCTTACCGATCTAGCATTAAGTTGTGAACACGGTGAATGATCGCCCCACTGCCAATCCTACGCACTTTGCCTAACCTTCGAAGATCGAACATGGTAAGGCCAACGACCTTATGGCATGATCTCAGTCATTGACTAAACAACTAGGTCGGGGATGCGCATACCCCAATCTACGAAGGCCAGGCATTGGCGGTCAGTGATCGATAGACAGACGAGACGAATGTGTGACACCTTCTTGTCGGATGTAGAGGCCCCAGAACCAGTCCATCCAGTGGTGTACTCTCCCTGAGGTTCACGTTAGAAGCTCGAAGGGACAACTGCCAGCCAATTGAACACTCACGGTACCACCTGTTGCGAGTACATTTTCCTGGTTAGTGTCGATTGTGCCAGCAGACAGTGATCAACTTACACATTAAAACGTTCAGCTCACTGAGGTTCGACATAGCCGCGGTGATGCTAGGGGCTGATGGTTGGGATTAGATGGGAGAAAAGATTGCGGGAGTCAGCTATCTTAAATCATGTAATGAGGGCTCAGCGGCCCGAACGTGCACACCGGACCGACTATCGGGAAATGGAGCATCGTCAAACCCTGTCATACCTATCGGGAGGACCGCATCGAAGAGGGAACTTCAATTAAAGTAGGACAGAAACTGTAATGTCACGCGGGCTGGCAATCGGGCATCCACCGCAGCCTTTTGCATGAATACACCCAAGTGTAACCCTCGCGTATATATAATCCGGACAGTGTTTTAGTACCATCCATAACGAGGGGGAGGCTCGTACGTGTCAATCCATCCATTAATGTTGTGCCGCTCTGGCCTTTGAATTGCAAGCCTTTATAAGCTCGATCGCGGGGCGTCCAGCGCGACTGCCAGAGGCAAATCTAATGATAGGTCGTCCCTAGTGCGAAAAGAATCAGGCTGGACATGGGCGGCTACTGGAACAGAACGCCATTGAACAAATGTATACAAGGCTTGCCCCTGACCGTTTTCATAAAATTATTATTAGTAAAGTTGTCTGCCCATGTCGATTTAGCGTACATGTGGCGAACCGAACCGTTGAGCATGATGTTGGAAATTCATTTTGCAGTTCTACTTGAAACTCAAAACTTCTGAAGCTTTGGAGTTTGAATATACTAGAAGCTGGCCAAAATGATCTGTTCAGCCACCAGCCTGAGTGTTGCACTAAAGGAATAACTGTCGTCCTTCTTTCAAGGTCTGACTGTTTTTGGAGAGAAGTGCCCGGGATCTGCCGAGAAGACTCTAAACGTTGCAGGCTAACTCAAGGCAGAAGGTGTGCAAGACACCTGGGACACACTAGTACTATTAATCCCGCAATTTGTATGATCCTTTTGTATCTCCCTTATATGTCTGATCGAGGCTTTCCTAGTGAGGGTGTCGATCGAGCGCCCTGGCCACCTAGTAGTAGTACTGGCAAGTGTGAAGGTGGATCATCTTGATTGACTATCATGATGGTTTGCTTTCACCCCTGCCAAAGGTGTCCCTCTGACTAGTTAGGGGGTGCCATCGACATCGTGACAAAAATTAAAATAAATTGTTCTGATGGATTCTGAGTGCAGTGTGTCATAAGCATCATGCCACCAAGAGTAAATATTATGGTCTCGTTGTCGTCCTCTTCATCTTCCACGAGGACCTGGATTCAATCCTACTCGATCCTATATACACCCTCGTCCATCTTGTCATATCTACTGCCAATTGGAAGAGTTAGACCTACGCGACTGACACGTGTTTTAAGTTGTGATGTCACAGGCCTTAAGCAAAACTCGTGGCTACTTTGTGGCTACTAGCCGCGTCTCCAATTTACTGGCCGCACACACGCAGCGCATAACGAATCTGCTGCGCAACCGTCCTCTGCGCGGCCAACCTCGCCTTGTGTGCCTTCCTTTAATCTGCTCTGAACGGTAAGCGCACGCTTCTCTCTACCAGGTAAGTTTAATCGATCTGGGCTCGATGTCCTTTCTTTGCTAACCACTTTCTGCCAGCCGTTTTCCGCCTGGAGTCCGTCCCGACTCTCCGTGCCTCTCTCTCTGGCAATATCCGTATTACTTCGTTGTCTCCGCTGGACGCACCTCGTCCCGGCCAACCATCACAAACATGCAGCCAGGCTCTATGACAGATTCTGGCTTCATTCCAAGGAAAGAGTTTATTCGTGACCAACGAGCTACAAGCATCTTTAGCCTTCTTGCTATCTCTGGCTCAAGCTGCGTCAGACTCTATTCTTTTCCTCCCGATGTCATCGCAGCTTTGCGTCGACTCCTTGATCACTTTTACCTGAACGCTGGATTTCGCGAGGATACTTTGCAGAACCTCTGCGAATTCACCCTAACTCAGAAACCCTGGAACTCACCCAAGAGTCCTCGTACAGAGCGCATTCTCCTTGACATATTCGCTGTCATATACAGGTTTGGATACACTATACTTTCTACCGTTGACTATGGTCGAGAGCGTGATGATCGTTTAGCTATCTCATTTTCGAGGCTCCTTACACCTGCTTCGCCTGCGCTACCATTTGCCCCAGCTCCCGCTGGCTCAGGGAGTAACCTTTCGCATCAGACAGGACTACAAATTGAGAGAAGAATGCCCTTTGCTATCTCATTTGTCTCGCAGACCATCATGCGAGTCATTAATCCACCACTAAACGCAACTCCAGCGATTCTCCAAGCTGTGCGAGGATCATGGCCCCGGGGCGTATTGTCGGAGAAGAAAACAGACAATGCGTATGAATTCAAGTTGAAGGGATATAGCTGTGAGTGCCCTTAAGTGAAATTCCTGTCCGTTTTAAACATTTTTGGCAGGGTTCCACGAAGATACATTTGCGACAGACTCTTTGCGACACATTCTTTCACTTCTCTCATCCCTTGATGCTTATGCATGTTCCCTTGCCATTTCGCTGGCAATCAATGGCCGTTCCAGAGTCAAGGACCTATGGGTCTTTACTGGCCCTGGCACTACTGAGACTGATCCTTATTGGCCTGAATCTCCTATAAGCCAATCTGGCTCGATGCTAGATGTAAGAAGGTCTCGCCGGGTGTCAACCCCCGAACCACAAGAAGTGGGCATGATACCCAGCTCTTTGCATAGAAAAGCTGCCACTGGTCCTCAGCACCCACCTCACGGCTTACCGTCCTCTCAGACGTCACCTCATCACCTGCGATCGGTAACAGAATCCGTCACATTACCTCACCTTTCGACGAATTTGCCACCTCGCGCAGTACCAGGCATTCCAATGCGCAAGCCTGCTCCCCGCGCACAAGTGCCAGTATCTGTTGACTTCGACACTCAAGATGATGAAGACCGCGGACAATTCCGCACTTCTCTCGCTAGCGCTGTGCCAAGTAGTTGCGAGAACATGACTGGTGTTGGTTCCATGGCGCGCAATAGATTCACTTCCAATCCCATCTACACAGCAACCCCTGGCCCATTTCCTGATACGGATCATCCTAATGAAGACGCTGTACACTCGTCGCCACCTCCTGACCGACATCATCGTAGACCGAGGTCGAGATCTCCGTCTCCCAAGCGCCGGGTAAGCGCTCTGCGACCAGTATCGACCCGTTCGAAGACCCCTCCGCTCCTCCGATCGCATTCCCCACCCAGGGACCCTCGCACCTCATCACAGCCGCCTGCTAGTCATGATATCTCGATGAATGAGGGCCCACCTCTCCTCAGCCCAGGGATGTTTCGTATGAGAGACTCAGCATACTCTGTGAATACTGTTGACACCACGGACACATCTTCCGGGTTCAAATGGACAGGACTTGGCCGGCCGGATGGCATTGAAAACATTGAGGAGGTGCACGAGGAGCCAAGTGAGGAACAAACGCCGCGCCTACCTGTTCTACCTGGCGCATGGGCAATGACGCCTGAGGAGGAGCGCCCCGAGATGTCGTCTCGTATGACCGATGCACCTATGGCCGATGAGCGCGGTCTTCATCTGGAACACAGAAGAAGTCCAGACAAATCATTACATGACATCGATGCGAGGGTTGCTTCGCCGGAGCTGGTTAGTGATCAGGCTGTGCGCAAGAGTGAAGCGGGGCTCATCGGGATGATATCTCCTCCGAGGTCTTCACCTCCACCGATTCATCCTCCATCTAGGGATAGCCTTTACAAAAGGAAGGCATCAAGTTCAACTGATCCACCTGCATCACCGATAAAGCCCGGCAGCCGTAGTGGGAGTGGGAACGGTTGGGTGCTTGTGAACGTTGAGGGCAAGGAACACATGACAGCCTCCATGTCAACACCAGCTGGTAGCCCAACGTCCCCAACACACGTCGAACGTGGAGGAAAGCGCACTACAAGTGCTACTGCAGAAAGGGCTTCGATGTCAGCTGCAGCGAAGGCGATCGCCGTCATTGACGCACAAGACACAAAACCCAAGAAGCGCCAGTCCACTGGTTCCGGTCTACGACGCTTGCTATCTATTTCGCGACCCGGTGCCAAGGGCGCTGACGAGGTGAAATATGATACTCGCCTCGCTGCTGTACGCTCAAAGGAGTTGGCATCCAATGAGAAAGATAGTTCCAAACTCACCCCCCCTCGCCAAGGGCGATTTCGCAACAAATTCACTCGCCTAGGACCTTCAGAGCCTGCCGCTCGACCGCCAGATCGAGTGCGGGTTAACCTTGACTAATTCTTTTCTTTTCATTCATCCCATGCTCGATTCGCTATCCCTTATATGCATCGATAATTTGTGGGCTTATTCTTAACTGTCTCTTTACGTACGACTCAGCATGTCACATTTACAACCCACATTTACTGACTTCTTTGTGCTTTTCGTTTCTCACTCATGTAGTACTTATGCTTTACCTGTTTACAGGTTCCTTACGACAAACTACTCGTAATTTTGCGGATACAGCATATCGCATTTCAAACTGGATTCACCTTGCTCTTCGGGGCGTCAAGTCACCCCAAAATTGGCCTCAACATCCACCTTTCCACCGACAACTTCCGACAACCACCGTGACACAATTGAACACTGAAATCATTTCTCTCTTCGAATGACGAGCATGTTTTAACATTCTTCAGCTGCGTATAGATTCTTCTTGTGTGCCGCTAATACGACCTGCTCCAGCCTCCCAAAGGTTTTGTATTTTCGACTTTAGCTGAAATCAAAGCTGCCCAATGCCGTTTCTCACAGGAAGTGATTTTCATTGCTCGTGTGGTTCTTTCGCGGCAAGTGGGTCGAGTGCCGCTCTGAATTCGTCATCGGTTACGCGCGTGTGGGTATGGCTATGTTTCGACCCGTACACCCCGCGGTATTGCAATTACTTACCCGCGGGTGCACCTATACGACGTAGGTTATAATGGAGCAATGCGCTCGGGAACATGTGGGTTGGCATCTGGCAATCAGTATGTCTCGGCAACTATGGGATGCTGCATGTCGCTGTGTCTGACGAATCGTCTTTCAACTTTCACAGGCTCTTTTTACTATGGACACGGAGAATATGATCCTTGCGAAGGCTGACGCAACCTTGACGTTGGAACTTCATGTCAGCGATGACGACACGCTGAACGAGGCAGATGAACTATGTCCGGACTCTGGTGCAGTCGGCATAGTCGATCTTTCTGCAAAACAAGTAATTCGCGAGAAGACAAGTCATGGCAATGTTTGTACCATCTTTTTTTTTCAGGATGCCTAGCTCATGGCAGTGCAGACCTATAGAACATATATGAGTCCATTCCTGGTTGTCCGAGTCAGCAGTGGATATGACTCTGGTCTGCTGCATCACGGCTTCCATCAAAGGATTGATTGTATTGTCGCAGTTTGATCTAGGTAGTTCGACTTTCGACAGTCTTACATGTCGCTCATCTTTAATCTTCTCTGCTTCAGGGACGTCTGCTCCGTCTTCACATTCACGGAATTTACCGGGATATCAATTAGTCGAGAGAGGCAGGATGTATTGTACCTTGCATACATCTGGAATGTGTCCAGTCGCCGCTCTTAGAGTCTCGCCAGGAAGCCTGATGGTGTCGGACACGAAATACATCGTGGCACCGGTGCGAATTACATGGCGTCAATTACATGGTGTCAATTCCATACACCGTACCCGTACTCGTACCCGCTGCCTCCGAGTCACCCATGTCTTCCACGCCGGTAGTGTGAGGTATACCCGTGCTATACCACAGCACTGCCGTCTGACATGATTCCAGCTGGCTATAATAATTTTGCCATCATAGAGACTATGGGCGTTGTGCGGCGTCACAGGGACAAATTAAGACCATGCGCCTCTGAGATGTCATTCAAACGAACCCGCATCGAATTCTCGTGCACAAAGACCGCATATGCTGCCTCTTTTCAGCCTGTGCTGTATTGAAGTTGCGTCATAAAAGCTTCGTAGCGGTGTTCGACCTCTTCGGGAGATAGAAGCTTCAAGAACGCTGCTTTGTCTTCGAACGAGTTGAAGAATAATAGCCACATATCCCCGTCTATAACTCCCGTTGTGTCGCTACTGAGTTTCTCACCCAAATATTGTTTCTTGGTTCTTCCGGCCAGCTTGCTGAAGAAACTTGTTCTAGTCTTTTAGAACACCAGCAAGCACCCAAGACAAGAGTGCATATTTTTTCTGGCGCTCCTGGCGAGAAAAGGATTTATCTCAATAGGGCTCACGATTTTTCCAAGAAACGTGAGCATGATGTCTTGCCAATGTTATATTCACGTTACTGAGTCGCATGCCTTCAGGCTTCAGAGACACGAGTTTCAGCTCCTGATATTCGCGTATCATCTTACTACAGAACTATACTAGTATTTTCTTTTACGTTCATAATTCGCATATATACTGCCTAAAATCTCATCATTTACCAACTCATTAATCATTCCCGAATCCTCATGAGTCACTATATAAACTTGTTCCTCTATTACTCTATCGCTCGTTGTTATCCCCTTGTTCTCATTCTCGGTATTCTTTGAAATTGTGACAAGCAATCGAGTAGTTTATCTGGAGACATACTTTCAACTTTCGATGGAGAACGCGAAGAGCAGGACGTGTTTGACCACGTGCCGGATCACGTGAATACCATATTCCCTTGGATGTACTTACGGTCACGCATATGCATGGAACGAGTTAAATGAACAAGGAAAGTTCCTGCGGAGGAGCGTTTAGAAGTGTCCTAATCGTGACGAGATTGCGGGGAGAAGTTGTTATGATACTTGGCGCGGGACAAGAGCTATGTCTCGAGTCGAAACAAAGATCGGAAGAATGACATCAGAAGACGGGGAGTCACGGTTACACGCTGGCATGGATGGACAAAATTCAGGGCGTTTAAAGGGCATCCCAGCGCATACTGGCGCGAGAAAAAAGATCCACCGGGTCTATGGTGTGCGGCAGAAAGGGTCATGGTGGGCGAGGTGCGAGCCTTATGCGGTTCCCGTGACGAAACGACAGACGTGGGTGTACTGCTGTTGCCGCACAAGCACAGCGATTAATTTTGTTGAATACTGACTGTTGTTAATGAACGCGACGTTGGTGAAAATATAGAGTGAACGTTCTAAAGGTTGAGCGTGAAAATACGTTGGTTCAAGTGGCGGCTCGTGTAGTAAGACGGAGGCAGAGATGCAAAAATGCACAGGGACCGCTACACGCATTCGTTTCCTCCCTAATAGCCACCCGCGGCCGTTCCCTCTTCTTTCCCGCTTCCTGCCATCTGCACCCTTGTCCCCCAACTATCCTTCCTCACAATGCCAACATGCAGACGCAAACGTGTCGTACTCACAGAACCATCCGAGGCCCTTCTCCAGGCTGCAAAGTCCAACCCTAACAAGGAGGTCTATTATCTACAGCAAACAGGCGAGATATTTGAAACTTATGAGTATGTCAACCTTTTCTTTCCACAATCTCTCCTACGACTGTGTTTTCCTTAGGGCCTACGCTGCGAGGATGTCATTTTACAGGCTCAAGCAGTTCCAATGCGAGGTTACAGGAAAGAGTGGTCTGGATTACTTCCAGGCGCTTGAAAGCGAACAGCAGGAGGCACAGACTATGCACGCCAGGTTCCCCGAGCCTCTGAAAGCTGCTGTCCTCAAGGCTGTCCAATGGCGTGCGTCTTCTCTCAACTCTGCGGGGCCCAAACACTGATCATCCTTGTCGTCTGCAGAGGTCGTAGGTCGTCTAGACCACCTCGTAGAAGCCGTCTTTGACCGGTTCAAGGACCGTTATTTTGCGGATGAAAGTAAGTTAGCCCGCACGCTAATGGACGCCGGAACTCATCCCTATCCTTTCACGCGACGTCAGAGGTGTTCGTTGACGCTCAAGGCGATAAGTTCGTGTATCACACCTTCAAGGTCTCTATCCCGGTGACTGACATATATCTCACCAGATTCTACGCGAAAGTGGTGCAGGTGCAGCCCCCGAAGGCCACGGATGAAAGCGTCAGTGTCCCAGCCGAGAATCAAGCCTCATCGTCATCAGCGCCATCTCCACCTCATGGAACTGCTGATAGCGACACTGTTCAAATCCACAAGATTGGTGGAGACTTGAAGATCCCAGCGAAGGAAGCATTGGTCCGCGATGACCCCCTAAAGTACGTCTATAAGGTCCAGATCCTCGAAGAGCAACACGAGAAGAGTCACGAGAAAGGAAAGGCTGCAGCGAAAGACAAAGCTAAATGGAGTGGTAGCTTAATGGATGTGCCGTGCAGTGTCATGAGGTCTGTGGCCTCTCGTGTTTAACATGAACAAAACTGACCGCCCCTTGTTCTAGCCGTGATCGTCTTGCATTCTCGAAGTCTATCCTCCGTCGCTTTATCCGTGACTGTGTTGATCGTGATGCTGCCGTCGCGTCGCCTTGGACTGTGAAGCCGGTCATTGCGAAGCACTATGGCGTCGACTCTGTGATGCCAGAGGAAACACGCAAAGGTGTCGAAGACATCAAACGGGGCGAGATTGACAAGCGTAAAAAGATATGGGAGGACAAGGAAGGACCGCCGACCAAGAAGCAGAAGAAGATGACTGCTGCTCAGGAGGAAAGAGGTGACATTTCTCTATTTTGGATATCAAGCAGTGCTAATAACTGTAGCAGTGAAAGCCTTGGCTGCTGCAGCTGAAAAGCGAGAGCGCGAAGCTCGTGAAAAGGCAGAGCGCCAACAAAAGGCAAAAGAAGAAGCTGAGCGTCTCGCTGCAGAGAAGAAGAAAAAGAAGCCCATTCGCTACCCTACTGAAGATCTGGATGTTCGGCTTTCAGACAAGGAGAAGAAAGCGGGTTTGAAGGTCAAAAAGCCAACACCAAGCAAATTGGGACTTCCATTTGGCGACAATCAGGGTACTTTCGAAGCATTTTTGATGTCATGGAATTTTCTGGTCATTTATGGGTAAGCGAATAGTTGCAAATGGTTGCATATGATATCTGATAGTCCGTTGCAGACAACCTCTCCATTTGTCAACATTGACGATGGACGAGTTTGAACACGCATTGCGGCATTCCCTCATAGACCCGCCTTGTGCACTACTAGGCGAGATTCATTCAACGCTCATTTACAACCTTCGCACAGTGCCATTTACTCGGCATAGTGCTGTCCTATCGCTACTGCGTCTCCAGGATACGCTAGAAGAAAATCACCGAGTACTTGGTGTTACAGTCGATGAGCTAGCTGGTGCCATGGCTGACGTGGGGAATAACTGGGAACGGATCCCCTTACGGCACACTGAGATGCGAGACGGGTGGGAGGAGGCTCTTCTCGGATGCCTGAAAGATGTAGAGTGATTTTAACTGATTGTTCGTGGTCAATGCTCATTACTGATAGCATGCCACACTCGACAACTTCCCTCGCCTACGAGAAGTCTTGACGAGATTACTCTTTGCTCCTGAACCACCCGCAGAAGTTTCGTCTTCATCATCAAGCTCTCGTGTTTCAAGTCCAGCCGCGAACAACCTATCTGTTCCTTCCTCACCCAGCGAGCGTTACTATGCGTTGTCTCCTGCCGATAGGATTGATATCCTTACCTTGATGTGCAATCTCGCCGTGTCAAGCAAGGCCATTCATTCCCATATGGAGTCATGCGAAGAGCAACTAACAGCCCTCCGCAAGGAGAAAATAGAGATTAATCGCCAGAAGAAGCAGTAGTGAGTCCACTTTGGCGTATAGCGGTATTTCCATTGAACATCCTTTTTCAGCACTGAGGAGATGAATTCCCTTGCGGGGGAAACGGAAGTGAAGGAGGAGCCTGGGACCAACGGCAATGCTGCAGACGAAGATACCACGATGCATGAGTCCAGTGATCTTTCGGATGTTCCTTCAGAAGAGGGTTCGGAGACCGCATCCACGTCTAGTGCTCGCCAGAAGAGATCGGCACGTCAGAAAGATCTTCGTCAGAAAGCCCATACTCAGGCGCACGCGAAGCAACGAGAGCTTGCTCGTGCTCAAGCAGCCTCTGCGAAGCAAGCACTGGCAGAACATCGCAGGCTTGATGAAGAGGTTAATAAGCTTGAGCGTCGATTGGAAGCGATTGAACGAGAGTTCAGGAAGCTGCTTGGTGCGGTGCGAGTCAAACCATTGGGAAAGGACCGGTTCCACAATCGGATATGGTGGTTCGACGGCATGGGATCTGCTTCTTTGCTTGGTAGTGGAGGCGTCGTCCAGTACGGAACTGGTAGAATCTTTATACAGGGCCCGAGCGAGATGGATTTGGAGTTGATGTTGAAGAAGGAAGATGACGACTATGAAGCTAGGAGGCTTGAAGAAGAAGGACAAGAGGGGATGCTGGCTCCATCCGAGTGGGCACAGTATTCTGAGCCTGAGGAGGTGCGTGGAGTAATCTCCTTTAGCTATCATTCCGTTGACCGTCGCTGATTATCTGTCTTGCAGCTTGATGAATTCCTTGCTTGGCTAAACCCCAAGGGCGTCCGGGAATTAGCCCTCAAGAATTCATTCATAAAGTGGTGGTGTCACATCGCTCCTGGCATGCGAAAACGCATCTCTGTAAGTACTGGAAATGCTGACAATCGTCGCTGTCTAATCACTCTGTGCAGGATCTCAACATAAGTGCAAAGCTTCCTGAAGCGAGACGTAGCACCCGAACCAAATCCTCTGGTCACGATGTCTCTCGTGAGCCTTACATGTTGTGGACAAATCGAAGAGCTGTTAACTCAGTTTAACGTATGTATGTCCTCCGTTCTGTAAACATTATTTTCCTGTTGAGCTTGCGGTGTTGTGCCCTTCAAGCTTCAAGCTTTACCGTTCAGCATTATCGCGGCATTTCAAATAAGCAATGGAAGCAACCAACCAAGAAGGCGGTAGGGCACAAGCTATAGGTGTGGCTCGGGAAAGACCTACCCGAGTTCGAAAACATAACTATAGGAACATTTGAGCCTTTCGAGTTGACTTGTCAAACAATTGTTGGATATAATGAAGCGCAGTTTGAAAGAAACCGAGAAAATACAGATATGTAACCTATATATGAACTGCATCTAGGGTGAAAAACTACAGGTCCAACTTCGCTGCGGATCTTCCAAAACTGAGTCCCTCGGCCCGTGAACGTTTTGTGTCGTTCGCCATCAATGGATCAATCAGTAGTAAGAAGGATAGTCGTTCCGTCTATCAGAGCAACTTTGTCAACTTCCCTATATATACGGTGATTGCCAATATATATGGGCGGATCATATATTCTCAACGTCATTCTAGAATCCAGAGCAACAGGGAACAGAAAATTTCCGGAAGCTGGCCCGTTCCTGACTAACATAAAATGATCCCCTGATTCACTTCACCCGTACTTTCTTATCTTATTATTTTTTAACGACCGCACGCGACCTTTACGCCTTCTAGACTTGCTTTAGACCAACTTGGTCGCATTATCAAGAATATTGCAAGCAATTTTCAAGATTCGAAAATGACTTCCTACACATCCGGTGCAGGAATACCATTCACTTATGGCTCTGCGACCAGTTCTTACAGCGTGAGGGATGCTATCGCTTCATGTACGTACTGAAACTGCTCCTACTGGTCTGCGGTTAATCCGACTTCGAACACAGACCGTCGCTCGCAATTCTTTGCCAGTTCAAACATACCGTATAACTCACGTTTCTCTGACGACGAGGAGTCGGGTGAAGAGGCTCATGTTATAGAAGACGAGGAAGGCGAGTTAACTCCAATACTCAGTGATGACCTGACAGAGGTCTGGGGCTGGGATGAATCGTCGCGTCCAGGCTTGCGACCTGTCCGAGCTTTCCTCCCCCGACAAGCTGTTGATATCGGGGAAGTCACTCCTCAACTTGCACAAGCGACCAGCAGCGAAGCTACACCTTTGCTTAAAGCATCTTCCACCCCCAATCAAATCAATTATGGGGGACCTGATTCAGATGCGTACGTCGGCGGAGAGTCACACGGCTCCACAGATCGGTCTTTACTACGGCGCAAGTCGTCGGCTACCCTGAGGAAACCATACAACTACGGAGGACAAAGTACCTATGGGCAGACAGTAGGTGTTGTCATTTGATCGCGAATGCCTCTGCTAAATGCGATTGATTGCTCAGTTATTCAATAGCATCGCGATATTATTGGGCATAGGGATGCTATCCGAGCCCCTGGCCTTCGCATATGCTGGTTGGATCGGCGGAACAACTCTCATTATATTTTTGGGCTTCTTGAATTGCTATACGTCAGTTGAACTGGTGCTATTTAACTGCGTTCTCCCACTCACCGCATGCAACAGTGCTAAAATCCTTGCTGGTATCATATTGGAGGACCCTCGTTTGAGATCATACGCCGACATTGGTCGCAAGGCGTTTGGTCCGAAGTCGACTGCCTTGACCACGATTTTGTTTTGTCTTGAACTTTTTGCCGTCAGGTCAGCGTGTTTCCCAAACGAAACTTGGCCTCGGAATTGATGTTCTTTTTTCAAGCGTTGCTTTTGTCACTCTAGCCGCTGACTCCATGCACGAAGTCATGCCAGCGTATTCCGCAGACACGTTTAAAATATTGTCTATAGTCGTGTAAGTGTTACTCCCCGCTGCTGCCAACATAATTCTCATGGTTCCTCGACCTTTTGAACGATAGGTTGGCACCACTAGTTTTCTTACCGCTGTCCATACTCTCGTATACCTCGATTTTTGGGATTTGTTCAACGCTCCTCATCATTCTTGTCATTTTCATAGACGGCTTTTCAAAGCCAGATGCTCCTGGTAGTCTGTGGAGTCCAGCCGCAACGTCATGGGGGACTGGCTCTATGACAGAGCTTGGTATTGCATTTGGCTTGTTAATGGCTGGCGTATGTCTCATTTTGCGTATGGTTCCCGAAATATGACACTCATTGTCGGCGTCTTAGTTCTCTGGTCATGCCGTGATACCATCGTTGGCCCGTGACATGGTTGATCCCTCCCAGTTTGATAATATGATCAACTGGGCTTTCGTGAGTAGATTTGTTAGGGTGTTTTTGAAACGATTGTTCACCATTTTCCAACCTTCAATAGGTCATTGCCACATTCATCTATGCGGTCATTGGCTATGCTGGATACTTGATGTTCGGACGATACGTGAGCGATGAGGTGAGCCCCATAATCATTTTTGACAACAATCGGAGATGTTGACAACTCATATAGGTCAGTAAAGACCTCATGAGCACTCCTGGTTATAATCCTTGGATAAACGAAATTGCTCTCTGGACGTTGGTGTCAACCCCTCTGTTAGTTTCGGAAGTTCTTTTCCTTTCTTAGCACTGACATTTTTATGTACAGCACAAAGTTCCCTCTCAGCACACGGCCAGTGAGTGATATGCGTGTTTTCTACAGGGTTGAAACATTGATGTACTTTCTGTCTAGCTCAATGTCATCCTCGAAATCATGCTCGACATAGACAATCACACTCCGTTTCATGGTGGCGTCAAACCCCAGCCGGGCACTCAGCCTTCGACTGTCCGTCGGCTTTTGAACCGTGTTCTCTTCGTTGTCGAGCGCTTATCTGTCCCTGCGTTGTCTATTATGGTGTCGATCCTCGTCCCAGAGTTTAGCTCCCTTATGGCCTTCCTTGGGTCATTCTCGGCGTTCATGATCTGCGTCATCGGTCCTATATCAGCCAAAATTGCCCTTGAGGGAAGGTGCAGTTTCGTTGATGCTTCATTGCTCGCAATAGCCATTGTGATGGCAACTTGGGGAACGTCCGCCGCATTTTGGACTGTGTGAAATCATCCGTTCGTCTAGACGGGGACCTTCCCCCCAACATGAAACTTCATGTTCTGATCTTTTACTTCCGTTTCCCGCTGCATCACGCAAACATGTATGTATTGTATTATACACATCGTTGTCTGGTCGTATCACATTCATCGACATCATATTGAATAGGCAGTATACACTACGCAAATATTACCGTGGCAAGTCCTCACTTGGCTTGCACAGTATGTGAAATGACCTTGCTAAGCTCTGCATATAATAAAGTAATTGACGGCGACTCAAAAGTTGCAGTACAGGGAAAACTCACGTGGAAGCTTAATGTGCTCTTGAATGACAACTGATTCGATCTGATTGTCAGGGTTTGGTGGTATGCTGACCACGCCAGTCGATGAATCACATATCCATCGTTGTTTTACGACCCATGCCTCTAGCTCCGGTCCTATGGAAATAATAAGTGGACAGATGTGACACGTGGCTTGTAACAAACCTGATAGATCTACATAGGATCCCAGCCTCTCACTGCTGATCCGCGTGAAAGTAGCCTTTACTGATCGCGCGGCGACTTCCCGGATGGCATCTTCGAATCCTGCACACTCCACTGTATAATTCTCTCTTATAACTTCCAACTCATCAGACCGATACAGGCTCCAAAAAGCAGAAAAACGACACTGGTGTAGGAGGTTGTAGAGATTCGTGAGGAGCGGCAGAAGCGTAGGCAATGGATCGGGCTCGTCGAGCGTGGCATTGATTGTCCGGTCGTCGAGCAGAGATATGCACAGATTGAAATCTGGGAAAGGTTCTGCTGTAAGAGCCTTGAGGAGAATATTGATGACCACGTCGGGATTGAAGAGGTCGGGGTTGAATTGGTAGCTGCGACCGGGGGGTCGGTATTCCAGCTAGCAAGATGAACAAGGCGAAACTTACAGCTTCAAGATAGCAAGGTTAGCAAGGCAGTCATACTCCTCGCTGCGGATCTGGTGATAGAGGTAGTCCTCGAGAATACCGACATTTGATGGGTTGTAACGATCTGGGGTTACTTATGAGTGCTAGATCGATAGCGAAGAGCTCATAATCACTCACCAACCCCGGATACAAGATTTTCAATAAGTTCTGTCCGTGAAGGAGGCGCAAGCCATGCTGCTGTTGCTGCCATAGCTGCGTTGTTTTTGAAGGGTATACCAGGTATACCTTGGCAGCAAAAAGTAAAAAGTTGATTAGACCCCAGATACCGCAGCTGCAAGTATACGATTTACATAATCGGACAGCGACATAGATTATCGTCAAATTCGTATACTCTAACTGGCAACATAGCAGATACAGGTACGAGACTGAAAATTCGCTTTCTACCCGCTCACCCGATTTATAGTTGCTCATGGCCATCGAAGACAATTGTATAATGAACGGAGGTGACGGAGACACTTTGCAAATGGATGCTGTTGTTTCAAATCAGGGCTCAGACGAAGCCGAGGAAACAACCCCAGATCATCATCTTCCCAACGGGCACATACAGTCCACGCCTGTTCCCGATGCAACTATACCGAAGACCAATAGATCGAGGCCACAATATGCAGTAAAGTACATTCTAAGCGGACACACTATGGCAATATCTTCCCTCAAGTTCAGTCCAGACGGCACCATGCTAGCTTCGTCAGGTGTGCCTCTTTTCTCTGGTGATTAATGACACGTTGTCGACCCTAAAAACTTTGGAAGCAAGCCGCCGACAAACTGGTTAAACTGTGGGATGCTTACACAGGAGAGATATTGAGAACTTTTGAAGGTCATACCGAAGGTGTCAATGATATCTCGTGGTCCAACGACGGAGAATTTCTCGCTTCAGCATCGGACGATAAGAGTATTATACTCTGGAGTTTGGAGACGGTGTGTTGCCTCTGCCTGGATCCTCCTTGTTATTAAACTTTCTGTTTCAGAATTCTGCTCTGAAAACCCTTCTAGGGCATACAAATTTCGTCTTTTGCGTCAACTTCAATCCCCGATCTAATCTTCTGGTCACTGGTGGTTATGATGAGACTGTTCGCGTCTGGGATGTGGCAAGAGGTCCGTCGATTTGACTTCATGCTTTGAATATCAGCCGAACGTTACCAGGAAAATCATTAAAGGTTCTTCCCGCCCACTCTGATCCTGTGACTGCTGTCAGTTTTAATCACGACGGAACGCTCATAGTATCCTGCGCGATGGATGGGCTCATGTAAGTACTGATCAGGCTATGGTGAGGTATTTCTCTGATGAGATCTAGACGAATTTGGGATGCTGAGTCCGGTCAGTGTTTAAAGACTCTCGTCGACGACGATAATCCCATATGGTGAATACTTTTTGTCATTACTTCGTGTGGTACTGATTCGGCGTTCTCAGTTCGCATGTCAAATTCTCTCCGAACTCGAAATTTGTTCTCTCAGCAACCCAAGATTCGACGATCAGACTTTGGGACTATCAAAAAACACGTTGTGTCAAAACGTACACTGGCCACACCAACAGGACGTACTGCCTGTTCACTTGCTTCAGTACTACCCAAGGATTATACGTAGTGAGTGGCAGCGAGGACTCAAAAATATATATATGGGACTTGCAAAGTCGCGAAGTGCTGCAGGTCCTCGAGGGCCACAGAGGTACGTCTTCATCTTTCCCTAGTGCCATTGTGTTGAGTGGTTGATGCGAATGGACAGATGCGGTCTTAGCAATTGCGGTAAGCAAAGCTCGGCATAGGCTTGTCATAGACTGAAGTCAACGCTCAGACACATCCTATTCGTAACATCATGGCCTCTGCTTCAATGGAGAAAGACCTAACAATCAGGCTGTGGTATGATGAATGAATTGACTTGTTCAGAATGCGCAGTTGCGAGGAAACCGGATCACAAGGAATGTTGAAACAATTGATTTGATACGGCAGTCCACAAAATGTTTAGTAACAATAAAAATCCATGGTACCGATCGGAAATTTCGACTTGGGAAAGGATGGCCTAATCTCGAACCAGCCGTCTTGTCACCCACACTCATTGTCATCGTTGTGTAAGGCGGCTGGTCACGAGTCTAACGATGGCCATGAAATGCTGCGGGATAGCCTGTCGGCTGTGCACTTATCTACGCACTGCAATCGCGCAAAAAAGGGCTTTAATTTGGCGTTAATAATAAGTGGCGGATTGGCGGGGGTTGTTTAAACTCCGCACCGCAGTATATAAGCACGTTATCTAGGTGTCTCAGCAGCACTCACCAACGTCTCACAACCATCCTCATACTCTCAACAACTTCAGGTGGGTACTTTATGACACATCTACATACATGTGAGGCTGACGATAAGCTATAGAATGCAGATCTTTGTCAAGACCCTCACTGGCAAGACCATTACGTTAGAGGTCGAGTCCTCTGACACCATCGATAACGTCAAGGCCAAAATCCAAGACAAGGAGGGGTACGTATGCATTGAAGAGGTCAAGACTCAAAACTGACGGTTGCGTCGTAGTATTCCTCCTGACCAACAGCGTCTCATCTTCGCTGGAAAGCAGTTGGAAGATGGTCGCACGCTCTCGGATTATAATATCCAGAAGGAGTCTACTCTTCACCTGGTCTTGCGTCTCCGCGGAGGCATGCAAATCTTCGTCAAGACCCTCACGGGGAAGACCATCACGTTGGAGGTCGAGTCATCTGACACTATCGACAACGTGAAGGCGAAGATTCAGGATAAGGAAGGCATTCCCCCTGATCAACAACGTCTTATCTTTGCTGGAAAGCAGTTGGAAGATGGTCGCACGCTGTCGGATTACAACATCCAGAAAGAGTCCACGCTTCACCTTGTATTGCGTCTTCGTGGAGGCATGCAGATCTTTGTCAAGACCCTCACGGGTAAGACCATCACGTTGGAGGTCGAGTCATCCGACACTATCGACAACGTGAAGGCGAAGATTCAGGATAAGGAGGGCATTCCTCCTGACCAACAACGTCTTATCTTCGCTGGGAAGCAGTTGGAAGACGGTCGTACGCTCTCGGACTACAACATCCAGAAGGAGTCCACGCTTCACCTGGTCTTGCGTCTCCGCGGAGGCATGCAGATCTTTGTCAAGACTCTCACTGGGAAGACTATCACGTTGGAGGTCGAGTCATCTGACACGATCGACAACGTGAAGGCGAAGATTCAGGATAAGGAAGGCATTCCTCCTGACCAACAACGCCTTATCTTCGCTGGAAAGCAGTTGGAAGATGGTCGCACGCTCTCTGACTATAACATTCAGAAAGAGAGTACCCTTCACCTTGTGCTCCGTCTTCGTGGTGGCTGTTAGTTTGAGCGTTGTCGTCGTATGCCTCTACATCATTACGGACGTTGTATCATTACCCCCACCCCACTTTTGCGTCATTCTTTGAATACATACGTTCTCCCGGCGCAGTCCAATAACATGATTTGCCTGCAATTTGCAAACCTCAATCTGAAGCTGACGTCAACCTTCTGAGATGAATTGAATAAGATACTGTAAAACTAGTACATGATAGCTATGGTGAAGGTGGGGGAACGGCAGAGGTTTTTCTACGCTTTTTCCTCGTCCTGGTTGTGGCAGTGTCTTGGGCTCCATCGGTCATTCCTGCACTCTGTCCTTCGTGCCTATCGTCTTGAGAATCACGTTTCCGTTTTTGCCCTGGTAGTCCAGCAGTGCTTAAGGGAGTATCTGATGTCTCGGCCTTGCTTTTTTGCGAAGCTCGGCCAGAGGTTTCTGGTTGCTTTTTCTTCTTCTTGACGCTTAGAGGATTGGGCCCCTTCGGCCCCTTCCTCTTCTTTTGCACTGGTTTAACTTGGGGTACGGTCGCCAGCTCTGGGGCGGACGGATGAAGTAATTGCTCCTCAGTCTAGTTGCAACAACGTTAATTCAGAACTATTTGCATTTTTGAAACCTCTCACCAGCTCCTTAGCTTTGAGTGTAGCTTCGCTCGGTGGCTCGAGCACCATGACCGCGCGATTTATGTGAACTACGGGTACCGCAGGTATGATGCGCAGTCTATTGCGCAAGGTGTGCAACTGCGTGGCGACAACATATCTATGCTTGTTAGTCTCGCCTTGGTGAGCGCGTAAAGTGATCAGGTCCTGTATGGAAGGACTATAGGATGAGACGGAACGAACCTACTACGCTCAAGAGGCACTCGTCCCCAGGGATAGCCTCTCGATGATTGCATTTACGACGTTCGAACGTCTTTGCGAGATCGACTGCAGGCTGTCGTTCCCTTCCTTGGAGATAAAGCTCCTGCATAGAGCATTGAGTGATCACTGAAAGCAAACTGTCAGACGTTCAGCAAACGACACTGCAGGCGTGCGGGAATACTCACTGGGCTTCACATTTCCCTGGAGCACGGTAGATAACTGTTTGGTGAGATCCAGCTTGGAATCTATAGCTATTTTGCACATTTCTGAGTCTACTGTGGAAGGGCTTAGGGTGATGCAATTGTTTGTCACGCAGAACATACCGAGGATCTGGTAAGGCTGTCTGAATCCAAAAGACATGGAATACAGATGCATGAGTTTGCGGTACGTCTTCGCCCGCTTTTGACGCATGGTTGCCGATCTGCTGCTGCGATTTACCAAGTAGATAAAGTTGCAGGGAGCCGACGTATTATTATTGATTTTGAATTAAGTTATTTGGTGTTGTTGTCCAAAGGCCTCCAGCTCACTCAGCCGAGCATTGGACGCGTAGTGATGAGGATGATGCGTACCCTTTCGTTATTGAGCTTGCTCCTCTCGTGGTCAAGGCAAGTTCTATTCATTTGTCTCTACTGTGACTAATTATTGTATTCTCCAGTGTCATATTTGCTCTAGACTTGCGAGGATACGTACAATGGAATGACCTGTGTCCTAGTGAGTCTTCTGTTCGAAGTGCGTGGCAAGCACCTCACATGGCAGCGACCAGACTACGAGGCACTTGCATCCGCCAAGGTCCTTCTCGATGCAGGAAAGATGTCAGGGCGCGTGACGCGGAACGGAAACTTTTCAATGTAAGGCTGCGGTTGACTAGAACGCGTTCCCATCTCATTAACTCGAACTTGCGCAGACCAGATGTTCCCCCAGGGACGTATGTCCTCTCTGTACTATCCCATGATTACTCGTTCGACCATGTATGTCTTCTCTTTCTGTTTCTGAGTTGTTCTCATGAGGCCCACCTAGGTTCGGATAGATGTCTCTCCTTCTGAGCCTCTGGCAGAAGTCCGGCCGCACATATTCGGCACTCCTCTTCTTACGACGACCTCCTTTAGCCTTCCTTATCCAATTATGTTGATCCCCCGTCACAAGAACAGATATTTTTCGCCTCACGAATCCTTCAATCTCCTGGGGATGTTCCAGAGCCCTATGATGATGATTATGGTATTAACTGGCGTAATGATGCTTGCGATGCCTTACATCATGGTGAGCATTATGTTTATTTTTACTTTCCGTCCTCATGCTAGTGCAGAAAAACTTGGACCCGGAGACACTCGACGGACTGAAAGGACGACAAGGAAAGGCTGCGAGTGTGCAGAATTCCGGCGATTCCAGAGGGTACGTATCCATTGTATGCAATCCACGAGTTGACATGCCTATCTAAAATAGGCTATCTGCTCTTCTTGCTGCTGGTGAGGAAACTAAAGCAAGCACGCCTGTTGCAAAGTCCAATACAGGCTCTTCAACGCTTCAACAACGGAAAAGTGGTAAAGGCAATAAACGTCGATGATGTAGACTCCTACATTTCTCTCATAGAAGGGGACGTAAATGTGGTTGAGAGTGGACATGATGTAACACATGCGTGAATCTACGTCGAGCGACCTGGTGACTTGGCCCGTGAAATAGACGGTGATGAAAGGATATCATCGACCTTTCCGATTCCGGGATAATCGAAGACGCAACGGAGCACAGCATTTCTGTGGAGAATATGGAACCAGAGCTTTGACAATTAAATTGAACAGACCTCTGCTTGAATCGAGCAACTATTGCTTGAGGATTCTGCAAGTAAGCGTGGGATGACTCCATGCTCATGCTAAGAATAATACTAAGGTCTCATCAAGTCGACTGGCAAAAGTGCACCACTTACTGGTCGTCCGAAGTGGATACAACTTCTAAAACATACATATTGTCGTTCCTGCTGTAGTCCTCGTTGGTGCTGGCGCCAGGTGCCACGGACACCTTGACGCCTGTTACAGCCATGTGATTAGAAGTGCTCTGTACAGTTGGTATGTCTCCCTTTGCTGGATCATGATTCAGCACAAGGACATGCTCGTCAGGATGACGCGACAACAGCATCAAAGGAGAGTCATCCGCATAGCGATACTCTACGTTTGCATGCGCGAGGGAATTGGAAGTAAGACCTGAGCTGTGCTGAAGAGACGAATGGGAAACCAAGAGATAGTAAGGTGGTTCTGTAGAAGCTGTCATATTCCAGCAACGTAGTACTAAGTCATCAATAATAAAAATCGAATTATACCTTTACGTAATAGCAATAAGTGCAGTCCAGACGTTCCACTTCAAGTCCTCTGCGTCATACTAAGTTGTATGCGAAAACTATCGCTTCGAGCGCGGGCTTGGATTTCCGATATCTGTTATGCAATCCTGGTTCTTGTCACTGCTGGTTTCTTTGCCATATCATGTGCCGCGTTGTTGTCGCAGGCGGGCAGAACATCACCCGACAGGTCCCTGAAGAACAACTGGGATGCTGTGATTATCGGAGCGACATACTTACTTGTGGTAAGCTTTTTCGCGACATGTAGATAGCTTCTCATGACGGCACTGTTCACTGTTTGTAGTGTATCATATCCGTCGCCTTCTGCGCGAAACGGCGAATTGCGGTGCGTCGCCGATTGCAAAGAATTTCGAAGACGCACCGTTCGATCGTTCGGAACGAGGTTCCCCAGGTGCGTTATATCGAGCTTCCGGATCTAGACGTGTTCTCTAAATATATGTAAGCCTGTTCATGAGTATATTTCGCAAGAATTTGCGCGTTCTTGCTTGGTGTCATATGAATCGCAGCCACGCAACACAGTTCACAGTGGCTGGGGTCGACCAGGTAAGCATAGGATCAGGTTCTTCTGATTCTGAGTTTCTACACACACGGCAGGCACTGGGCTCAGCGGGACCCGTTTTCGACGCGCTCTTCTTGATACAATTGCGGAAATTGGTGAGCAACCCCACTTTTGCAGAGTATGTAGTTTTAATCTGGTCAGATGCCGGAGCACGTCTTGTCATACCAAGTCATCCAAATTTGAAGCCCCATGCACGCATGCTGCATCATTTCAGGTTCCTTCTACCACTGCTGCCAAAAGATGAAGAAGGTCTCTCGGAATTGCACTACTATGATTCAGCCATACAACTCGCGCGAACTGTGGACAGGGAACCGACGGAAGAAGAATACCAGCGGGGAATGGATGCCTTTACTTCCATTCTACAGATGTGCGTATCATTTCAGTGTTTGTCCTGAAACGACGTACTGACAGTTGAATACAGTTTGCGGGAGTGCAGGTCAGAGATGCTGGAAGAGTCCAGGATGCAATTCAATACCGGGCATAATGTGATGTCATGAAGGCCACGTCCTCAGAGTTACTGCACATCCGCCAACTCCTTATCTTTGTATTCCATCGCATTCATCGTTGAGCGCTCCATCATCGGCTTCTGCGTGACTCATGAAACAGCAGGCTGTATATGCTTCACCTTCTGAGTTCAATTCTAGCAACCAGGGTCTGGATGTTCCTACACCGCCTGCCGTATCTAAATAGCTTGTACGCAACTACTTCTAAGCATACCTACCTGCCACCTAATCTAAGCAATAAACAACCTTTGCAGGGTAGTCGCCATCAATGAGAGACGATCCCTGGAAACAATGCAGGCAGGGCACAGTAGGAGTATGAATATTTGAATCCTCGATGTCGCCTCATGTTTTCCAGGATTGGTCACTGGGGGAAAAAAGAGATTATGAACCGGTGGAAATGTCGCACGAACCTTATATTCTAGCTAGATTGTTACTGTATTCTGACTACAGAACCGCGAAATGATAACATGGTGCATATTCTCATATCCTCATGGCATTTCCACCATATTCTTATATGCAGCTGGACTTGAAAAAATTCGAAGTTAAAACCCTCTGCCCTACTACGTGTCCATTCTTGTCTTCACACCACAATGTTCACATCGACGTTGTCGATAATGGGTGTAACTAGCTACATAGTAGTTGCTGCATCATAGTAGCCATGGCCTTGGCCTTCCGATGGTTTCAAAGAGGTCCGATATGGAGTATGATCGACGTCGGAGGATATTGGTGAGCTCCGAGTGGATGTAGGAGCATTCATCGAGGGAAAACGGGCTGCAGACTGTTGGTCTTCTTGCAGTACTGCATGGTCAAGTTTCGTATATGTAGAAACAGGTACTACAATATATATATCAATGACATTCACCTATGGTCTCATCCCCCTTGATTAAAGCTATAAGCTATTTCAAATGCATGTATATGCGCGTGCACCTGCTGTGGTCAGACGGACCCTCAACTTGGATTACAACAAATGAGGATGTCCTCCAGAACATGATCAGAATATGATGAAAACATGGTGAAAATGTGATCATTCTCTTCGCATTTTCATTTCTTCGTAACTTGATTAGAATGTCACAAACATTTGGTGCGAATCTCGAGGTTCGCGCCACATTCTTACTTCGTGTAATCTCTTTTTTTCCCCAGTGGGTGTGATCTCTTAGGTGAGAAAATTTGCGCATCTCCTAGCGAGCTGTGCCGTGTATTTGCAGTCCTTCACAGTTCAAGGTCTCCCTAACAGGCTCGTTTCCGTCACACAACACGGCATGTAGTAAGACCTCTACCCATCGATCAAAAGACTGCTTCTCTGCAAGTAGAATAAAATTAAAATAACACCTTGGGGAATGCGATTTCTCGTTACTGGTATCTGATTGTCTTATGATCTAGGATACGCATTCAATGCAGTCCACTGGCATAAACCTCTTGCCAACTCTTTCGTCCACTCCATGCTGTCCAGTATGACACAATCTTTTCCGGAGCCGGCTTACCCAGCTCCTTCTCAATACTATGCACACCATCTTTGCTCGAGTCTTCTCCACCAGCAGCAAAGGCAATGCGCGCCAGCCAGGCTGCAAGATGGAGGTCATCTTCGCCGGGCTTGTCACCTCCAAGGAAACCACTCTCCGGAAGGATGCCAGGGAGTTCAACCAGAATGAAGGTATTCAAGGCATCCCAGTGAGCCCTAGAAGATTCGAAGAAACTGTTCTTGACGTTCTCTGGTGCCTTGGCTTGGTAGATCGACAGAATCTTGCCGTTCTCAGCGATCTTCGCATCATAAAACTCCCGGTGGTTGGCGCTCTGGAAAGTTCCTGAGTGCGTTGACAGTGCATTTTGACCTACGACACATTAGGTGGGCTAGATACAGGGGTAACTCGGCGGCACTTACGGTTTTGGACGAACGTCATAGGAAATCCAGACGCTTTGTTTCGTAGTTCGTCCTCGTGACGCTGAAGTCAATTATCAATGAGACATACTTTGGTCGCTTGGAGTGTGTCTTACAGCTAACAGCAAGGGGAAATTCGGGTCGTACCGTTCTTCATGAATTTTGCTGATGAACTCAGTCCCGGGGGTGACAGCGACACGGCTGCTAGCATGAGCCACAAGGTACGATGTCACCTCAGCAGTACTGGTGTATGCCTTTCCTCCGGCTTCGAGAGTTGGCAAGGTCCCTTGGGGATTCTGGTAGAGTATTGAGCGGTTTATGTTTCCCTGAGACGAAAACTTACGATCTTCAGGAAGGCGGGAGCGAAATTCTCGCCCTCTACGAGGTTCACGACCTTCTTCTCGATATCATCTTGAGTATATCCTAACTCGATCCTAGGATGGCATCAGCGTTGCTTGAACATATCGCGTCAGGAAAGCCGAAGCTCACAAGGCAAGCTCTGGCACAGCAGCCCAGACGGAATGACGGAATGTGTACAGCACGGGTTTGGACATTAGAAGGGTATAGGAATGTATCAGGTACTGAGGATGTTGGTGTACTCAAGGAACGGTCTCTTGTCGCCTAGTCGGCCGGTCTGAAACAAGACAGACAGGTAAGAAATGTTTCAAGTCACAATAAGCAAGTTCTGACTAGCTCTAACGAGGAATCATGAGCTAGATTTAGTCAAATATGAATTCTGACCGAAGCACAGTACTAGTGCTAAGCACTGAAACTGACAAGCTAAGGTATAAATGGGTTAGGCTGCATGTGGTGCAACGGGCTGGTGGTTTCGCCTCACAAGCTGTTTCATCCTATCATCCCACCCCACTTACTGCGGTACTGAGTCTCATCTTGAGCAGCCGAGATACTTACCCATAACCGCCCTGAGTGTATGCATAGGAAATTAGGGTGTATTCAATTTCATGTTAATATCCTGTCGCAGTGACTGAAGGTCCCTCTTCGTCACTGACTTGCCGTTCGACTGTCATTCTGCGAGGTGTTTGCTTCCAAATTGCACTTCGGTAGTGTTTATTGTTAGGTATCAAACCGATGACCAATTCTATTAGTCCCACTACATTGCCAATTTCACTCAAGGCAAACCAAATTGTGTCTAGAACACGAAAACCTGGGAAATAGTGTCAGCCAATGGAACATCGGCGATCGAATGACGCTAAATTACCTGGTCCTCCAGTTTGCTGACTGTGCGAGGAGCAGGGTAGTTGAGCTCCGCGAGATGTTTTCTAGAAAGTGTTTATCAATACATCGGTCACATTCGAACATCGATTTCTCTCACTTCATGGCAGCCATCATTGGCGGTGGACCTGCGTGATAACCATCAGCTACTGGTGACATGTAAGAATGAAGGCCTGACTGACCGCACATAAGAACCCTGATATCATGACTTGATGAAGGCATGTGTGTTTCGATCTGATCCTTGGATACGAAACCCACGCCACCAGTCCAGCCTTGCGGAGCATTGTTGAGCAGATAGTAAACCTTGAAACGGTTGGGATGGTTCGCAGCAAGAGCATCGAGCTCCTTCTTGAGAAGAATATCCTCAAAGTTAACATTTGCGTAGATGAGACTGAGCTTCGTCTTGTCTTCGGGGTTCTTCAGGGCAGCACGGATGATCTGCAGCATGGGCGTAATACCGGTACCACCCGCAATCATACCAATCTCGCTAGACAGAGTGGGGGTATACTTGAAGGCACCCTTCGGACCACGAATGCGAACTTTATCGCCGATCTTAAGAAGAGAGACATAGCGGGAAATGTTGCCCTTTTCATATGACTGTAGCCGCGAATAAGAATTACTCGTCAAGCGAGAATCTTAAGTGAAAACGGCGACTTACTTTGATGAGAAGGTCGAAATGGCCGAGGTCGTCGTCACTGCTGGTCGGGGTATAGCTACGCATGATATCCTTTCCGTTGATCTCTGCAGAAACCGAAATGTGCTGGCCAATGGGCAGGCCGAGGACATCCTGCGGGTGAGGCAGGGCAAATCGGTAGCTATGCGGCCGCAGCGGTCATTCATGGTTAGCATGAAGCACGCAATTGAACGCACATGGCGGTATTGGGCGATATCACGACCTTTTCTTTGAGTGAGAACTCTTGCCAGACTTGAGGGTTCAGTACTGGCTTCCGTTCTGCATTAGCAACGCGTTAGTAGAAATACGTGGCAGAAAACATGAAACAGTCATTCAGACCGCGAACGCACTCGAAGAAGGCCCAAACTTGATGAAAATGAACGCGCTGCTGGCCACAGCCAGTGCCAAAGCGACCAATTGTGTGTACGAACTGTCGATTCCGAACGCCATTGTAGTCCTGCTGGGATCGTCAGAAAACTGGGTGGTATTGATTTTTGGTTCCAATCCAATGAGTATCAGTCGCGATACGTCGTAACCAGCTTCCCTTAGCTTTGCTCGCAGCCAATGAAAGCCGAATATAAGGACAGACAACGTCGAAAGGAAGGAGACGATGAACAGCGCTTGTTGGCAGTTCATTTCAAAGTTTCACGTCAAATTTGAGTAAAACGCATCGCTACATAAAAGGCAAAGCTTCCGATAAGCAACACTACGTATTGACACGTATGTATGGCAACATGCTCAAGCTGAGACTCTCAGCAAATATTGCCTCAGCCTGATCACTCCATCTACTAGACTACAAGCTAAATTATACGCGTCCTTGCAACTAGCGTGAGCCCGTCGTGGTAGTTGTCACTGGAGATATGATTAGTAAGTAGCTCGTGCGCCGAAGGAACCAAAAGAATGTTTGCAGCCTGTGTCGAAGGGTACTAGTGACACGATGACCTAATGAAAAGTAACCTTGAAGGTACTAGTTCATCAGTATTCATCACTTGTCACATCTGTGCATTATCTTCCAGTAGGAAACGCGATTCTGAGTTTGCTGCTTAAACTTTGTGACTCGAGTGAACTTGAACACAAGAGAAAGTAAGCGGGCGGTGTAGGACGAGAACACATGAGGCATACGACATTGATATGAATTCGGGGTGGAGCGTCCTAGACTATTGAGAACGCATGCTAGGCGGGAAGTGACGATGAGGCGGAACTACAGGCGATGACGTCTGGACAGAAAGTCGACTTCAATGACGGAGTGAGTTTCAAGTGCGTGCGGCGTCTTGGGCTTCAAATGACACCGAAAAACGTGTGGTTTTGATCTTGATGGTAAAAGTTGCGATGGTGTCATAAATTTCCTTACCGTGAGTTCGAGAGCCTGGGCGATGAGAAATTCGTCCTTAAGTTTGCACGAGGAGCAGTGGAGCGTCCAAAATCTTTGTCACTGGCTAACATGTGACTGATAAGCATGAATCACCTTGCGCTGGACGGGCCAAGCACCAAGGTGACAGACTCGTGACAGACGTTGACAGACATGATTGCCAAGCCTGAACCACTCCAATGAATTGTGGTAAGTTGGATCAGTGATTGTGATATGATGCAAAGTAGCCCAATTGGTGGTAACCGATAATGTCTCTTTGAGACTACTCGGGGTTGGAGGCGATGTGAACCAAGATAGGCTTACCATTTCAGGTGAAGCGTCTATGGTCTCGCAATTAACTGAAAGCGCCCCAAAGCGAAAACAGATTGGGTGATAACGCAGCTTGGATATTGGCAATAGATCGATGCGCAGTTAAGTAGCGCCGACGGACTTTTAGGATTGTATTGAACTTCGGGAAGGATGTCGGTTTTGCAAAAAGGATGAATTATTGATAATTTATAAGTCGAACCGGTCAGTAGAAGAAGGCTTCGGAACTGAATGCATGAACGACGTTATCTTGTAAAATTAAATGGAGCGGACCCGGACCAAACGTATAAGCGATCGGAAAGGCGTATACCACGCTCCCCACAGTGACGGGCTGTGAGCACATGCTGGTACTAACAAGTACAAAGAGTTGAGTTGAGTATGATTATGTAAGTTAGATGGTAGTACTTTCGTATCCTTTGCCTCCCCCCCCCTCCGTATTTTACCCAGGGTTTCTCTCTATTTCTTTCTTTCTTCTGTATAGTTTCGTTCTCATTAACTGAATTTTATTTTTTTCGTTCTAGGTTGAAATCAGAATCACGGAGATCATCCTTGTACTTCTTGATCAATCTTATCGCCTGCAGGCAAGGTGACACGCTGGTCGTGTAATTCATATCTTCAACTCCTGTCATGCAATCTGCCAAAAATCAATATTTACCGCAGTTGGTCCAGGCGCCATCCATGGCACGCAAAAGATGTCCCCCCACAGCCCTCCGCATTAACACTCCTGCTGAACACAGTCCCCTTATAGTCCTCGCAACGGACGAGGCTAGCTCCCCATCTACCTCCTCCTCTTCCGCTTCCGATTCCGCATCAAGCCCTCAGCTTATTACACCTAAAAAACCAAGGTCACTCAGAAACATGAAAAATCTCTCAATTAATCTTCCATCGGCTCAATCTTCCTCAAATTCTCTCGTCTCACCACTCTCTGATCCCCTGAGCGCAGTTGACACACAACAAGACATATACCAGTCTATTCGCCCGAGACGGCCCTCTGTGCTCTCATTGCCAAGTACTACTATCACGACTGCCCTTCACCGAACAGATGAAGATGGATCTCCCACCGCACCATATGCGAATGGTCCCATTCAAATTCTTCCCGGGATCTGGCTAGGTTCTGAAGACAACGCGAGAGATTGGTCAGGCCTCCTGGAACGCCGGATCAGAGCGATCCTCAATGTCGCAAAGGAAGTCACATCACCTTTCGATTCTTCTGCTGCGCAACCCCTTCGACCCTTCGCATCTACTCCCAATCTTACTTCCAAGGCAATGCAATCGAGTTCGACATATTACCCCCCTCATATTCCCTCTGGCCGTCCAGGCATGCATTACTTGAAATTGCCTTGGTCTCATGGAGAAGCAGATCTCGTTCAGGAAGGGTTTCCAACAGCTATGGCTTTTGTAGATGCTGCCCTCGATCGCCATGAAGGCATTCTCATTCAGTGCGTAGTTTCGTAGACCTGTTGGATCGATAGACCTCATGCCATGTGCAGTTGCCAATGTGGCATCTCTCGATCAGCTACGCTGGTCATCGCTCTTGTCATGCGTGCCGCGGCCATGTGTTTACCTAACGTGCCCCCTGAGGTGTGGCAGCTGAAAGGCATGCAAGCTGCATACTCATTTGTAAAAGAGAAAAGTAAGCATGTTGGTCCAAATATGTCGTAAGCAAGCCTCGATTCTCGCCACATCGTCTTCGATTCAATGCGGTTTTAATTTTAGGCTCATTTACCAATTATTGGAATATGAAAAGGCCCTGAAAGGCGGCGGTCCCTCGCCCGCTGAATCAGACAAGTCTTCTTTCATGAGCGAAGAAGAAAAGGAGTGGGGTCGCCGCCGTAACGCGTACGGTAATGATGAAATGGATGACCGAGACGATATTATCCAACAGGAGGCTAAAGACCTCGACCGGGCTATGGAAGAACGCATAATCGCAAGAAAACCCTCTGGATCCTCCGTTGCCTCGGGGGTGGGCATGGGTCCGGCATGGCGCAGCCGATACGGGCGCAAGCGAACTGGTTCAGTTGCCAGCATCCATACCACTGGCAGCGTGCTGAGTGAGGATCTAGTTGAAGCGGACGAGGAGCAAGAGCTTTTAGGAATTGGTGGAGGCTTCGACGAAGCCACAGAACCCCGAAGAAGTCCGTCTTTGTCATTGTCCAGCGAATCACCTGGCGCTAGCGAACCTAGTACTCAACCTTCGTCTTGTAAAGCTGCACCCCATCGCCCGCCCTTGCGAAGCAGATCGCTTGATCCCGTGCCTTCTGCACCTGCAACGAAACTTACATTCAATATTCATCCACTTCCGGCTACGGCAGTGCAATCGACTTTCAACTTCCCTGCGGGCAAGGGCAAGCGGCGACCACCACCGTTAGGCATCCTACCTCCGGTTCCCCCATCCCCCATCACACCTATTGCTGTACAAGACAACCAAGAGACACCTCGTACCCGTCGCCGGACGCCGGCTCGCAAACCAGCGCCACCACCGCTCAAACTCCGCGGAAATACCAGTCAAGTTGCATTCCCCCCGAAAACTACGCCGTCACGACAGCTTATCGCTGCGACGCCCTCTCAGACTCTGTTTGTCTTCCCACCTTCACCCACGCATGTCACGACCGCATTACGCACGCCGTCCACCATGACTATAACATCCAATGTACAGAACATTTCCTACCCGTTCCCATCGCAACCCACCCCTCGAGTATCCACCTCCCGTTCTCATGGTCGTATGAGGTCTTTCATTGGCATCGGGACTTCGGTGGCACCGACAACTGCTTATTCCCGTGTCGATGCACGGGGTTGGGTCGGATTGGAATCAACGACAGGTCTGTGACCTAGCATCTGTTGTGTTGTATTGAGGCATAAGTGACGCATGTTGTATCAACCATCTTGATTTGTTATGTGGGCCGTTATTCGCATTTCGTCTTTGTCCTTGCTTTCATCTTCGTGTTCATTGCTTTCATTTTGGACTTTGGGCATTTATTATTGCAACTTTCGCACTTGTGTAACATTAGTATCGCAACCGGCCTTCCGAATCAAGTATGATGAATGATCCTTCGATTTGTCTTCAATCGTCCATTTATCCAAACCATCTCCCGACAGTGTTCTTCATGGCGCCGCCCAGAATCTTCCCCCCTATGCCTCCCATTCCCATATTCCATCCAGAAGATGCAATACTATTGGCCCATCTTTCTTTTGCATCCCTGTCTCTGAAAGTGACGTTTATGAGCATCGTGCAATACAATGCAATGCAAAAAAAAACTAACGCATATGTGAATCCAACAGCATTGGTGATATTGAAGACAAGCGCCAGAACCACAATGGGTATAAATCTGGTCAGGTAGTAAGCAACAAGCAGAGTGAAATACTTCTTTCTAACTCACGAGGGGCTGAAACGAATCATGGAGACTACGAAGAGCAGCAACCAGAGTGCCGGAAACACGTAAAGAGCTATCTGCAAAGTCGCGTGTGCAGGTGATAAGCCTGAATATCAAAAGTTCTGACTTACCCAGAACATCCTATCCGCACCATGGTCAGACTACACTCGACCTTTGTCAATGAAAACGAGACGCACTTAGCATCCACTGGGTTTGCTGGTCTTGATGGCTGATAGCGATGAATGAGACGAGTGCAGCAAAAAATGTAAATCTCTCGTACGTCTCTGCTCTCGAACACCCAATAGCTCTCCCCGTCGTCGTCCACCTGGTTCCAGAAACGCAAGCCAACAAGAGTACGTCCAGCAACGTTCTTTGGATACCTTAGTCGGTTGTCAGAGAATGAGCCTTGCGAAAGCTTACTCTGCAATTCCAGAAGTCCATGGCAAGTAAGACAACTACCACCACCGTCTGCGCGTAGCCGGTAAGAAACCAAAGAGACAGTCAAGAGGTCTGCCACTCACGGAAAGAACATAGTTGTCTGTTAACAGTCCACATAATAGGTACACAGCGATGGCGGATATCCTAAAGAAATAAAGGAAAAACAAGGGTGCAGGATGGGCAGACTGGTTGCAGTGGAAGATCAGTTCGACGAGCCAGTGCGTTTGTATGGATTCAGACCTGTCTCAATATTCCAGCAATGCCTACAAGTCGTAGTTAAAGACAGGACAACGGCATCTTATGAACATGCAAACCTGATTCTGCATCGGCTGGAGTGGAGGCCATATTATTAGTAGGTGTCAATACTACCGCAGGTCGGGCATTGGATGCAGTGTTTGTAGATGGAGCCTGCGCTGTTGAAGGATCATCAGGTTCAATGGTCTGCAGCAATGGTGTATTCGTGCTCATTGTTGGTTAAGCTCAAGAGGAGTCTGTAGTGCAAGTAGTAGTACTAGGGTAATGATGGTTGTGTTTGTTGGTCACAACAACAAGTTGTTACTAGGCATTACCATCATGAACGGAACACTGCAAGTCGACGAAGCTACTCCTCTGCTATCAGTGTCATATACAAGTGTCACGGAGCATCTTCCTGCTGTGTTTCCTGCGGTGCGTCAGCACCAGTTAGGAGGCTCGAATGCTGGTGATACCCTGGATTCGCAATATACATTTCCATCAGATGCAGAACGGATTGCATTTATGTTACTCGTCCAACTACATTACAACGAATCACAGTACAATGCCCTGACCGACTCCTCAGACATCTGGGAAAACTGGCAGCATGCCAGAGCTGCCTCGACTATTGCTGAGGACACCGGACGACGTGCTAGCGAGATGTTAGACCAGTTCCTCATGAACCACAGTAGTTCTTCTGCCATCCAAAATATATTCTGGACAGCTTTTCCGCTGGAAGATACGGGAGACGCAACTACCAGAGGCGAGCACAATTTCTCGAACGATTGTTTCACAACTTACTTTCAGCAGTAATTGATATGTTAACGGAGGAACATACACCTCCGGAGCTTCTCACACACCCCATTGTCGAAGCCGTGATCATCAAGTGTTGGAAATATGGCATGAAAGCTGAATCCGCTCAGCATCATGGCTTAAGCTTACTGGGACACTTCGACGCGCTTTCGACACCTAGGTGCGCCACGGTTGCCGCAGATACGAATCTCGATGTGCAATACTCATATCATTCACAGAGTTCTGCATTTTATTGATATTTTGGGCCGACTGGCATTTATGGGTTCACTTATCCACTATTTGCTATATCCACCACGCTTCCACATAACTCTGGGATATAACGAGCAAGGTCCGAGAGAGATATTTCTCACTTTCGTGTCTGCTGCATCCCTCGCTCGACGGTGGTCAATACATACTCTGCCAGCGATGCTTGTATTCCCCGCATTCATCATGACTCTTCCATCCGTGCCTTTGACTGGAAATGTCTCGTTCTCTGTGCTTCACATTGCCCTCCTACTCCAGCTGCTTCTCCTTCACCTCCCTAACTCTCCCAGCCTACCCGTCGCAGTGAAGCCCGAGAATGCCATACCTCTCTCTACGTTACTCTGGTACGGAGCAGCTCGCATCTTCATACCGGTCATCCTGTTTTTCTTTCCGGTCCTATTGCTCGCGGCATTCGTTGTATCCGCCTCGCTCGTCGATAATTCCCTGTCAATGTTGCCAAATTCTCTACAAGTAACTCCGATGGACAGCCGATACTCATTCTTCCTCATCCTCCTCACTGTCATTATTTCACTACTGGGTGCACTTGGCATGACCTTTGCCATGTTCCCGACCTTGGCATCATCGACCGCTTCCACAAGTAGATGGGATCGTTACTCGCGAGAAATTGGGTTACACGCACGCAGGTCATTCGTGCAAGCCCTCGTCCAATACGAGCATTATTACTTTCCGGTTCCCTTCAACATGCTCCAACTTCTTGTGCGAGTACCTTGCGTGGTCCTTTCTGGGCTTGGGCATCCAGTAACACCGTACATGAAGTCAATGGAGAGGGTGCTATGGAGAGTTAGCGTAGGATTGATTGGAGCTGTGCTTTCTGGCTTGTGGCTTTGGGGTCTGGCGTAATCGGTACTCATTGATGGGCGTGTCGGGTACTGTTAGATCCTGGTATCTGAATAGTACTTAGTCCCCAGATAGGTTGACAGATCACTCCTTACCGAAGATACGACATACCACTTATGGGATAATTACTTAAAACGGATGTGAGGTGACAGTTAATTTATCTCTTTGACTTGTCGTCTCATGTCGAAGCGGAAGGCGGAACCCTCCCAACGACTAGCGAAACGACGGAAGGGAGGAGTCCCTGCGTTTGGCGCAGAAACTGAGGATGATCGAGTCAATCTAGCATCAAGCATCTCAACAGCATCTGGCTTTTCCACTCGCTCTTTGCCATCAACTGGCACAATACCTACCCTTTCCGCGTTATGTGCGCGCTCCTTTGTCGCAAACTTGCAGGCACTACACGAAACTCGTGATGATTGGGAAAACACGTTCAAGTGGTTCAAACTTCTGCCTGACAATTTGGTGGCCAAACTGTTCGCTATGCTGAGATCCTCCTGTCCACAATTACTTAACAACGCAATGATAACTTCTGTATGTAAATCCCTTGCTCCCTGACATGTTAGCTCAATTTTGTCAGCACTTTTTCCGAGGCCCGTCGATTGTACTGACCAGTGATGTCCCAGCAATAAACAAAAGCACCATTTTTGCGCTTGCCGGAGCTGGCAATTCGTTGCATGAGCTGCACATTACGGGATTCAGCAAGATAGCTGATTATGTCTTCGCAACTATCCTGCCTTCCATGCCGTCCCTCCGAATCTTGGTTCTTCGGTGAGTGCAATCCACAACTGCGGTTAGAAAGTCCTGAATTTCTGCAGTGGTTGCGCCAAAGTGGGCTCTGCCACTGCGGAAGCTGCCGCGCGGTCTTGCCACTTGCTTTCAACAGTCAACTTCAATTATACTACTGTCCCTCCTGTGGCACTCGTGCCACTTCTTAAAACTTGTTCTGACCTTAATGTGCTGAAGCTTGCCGGGATACCGAACTGGGTGAGTAGCTTGAACGTTTCTAAAAACAATTGATTAATGACATGCATTCACTGCTTAGACGGATGCAACCTTTGCCAAATTATCATCTGCGGTATTCCAAGATGAGACTTCCATACTGAAGAATATACATACATTGAAACTGCGTCAACTGGGCCTCTCAGAAAGCTCGATTTATTCCTTTTTGGTCCGCTGTCCGAACCTCACACGGTTGGACCTCTCCTTCACGCATGTACACCGACCTCTGCCGGTTGTGTTAGCAAAGGCGAGAATTGAAAAGCTCTCCCTTACATCCACTGCGATTTGCAGCGTGGATGTTGTGGCGCTCATCTCTAGTCTTCCTCACCTCAAATCTCTTGCTCTCGGGGCCCTTGGCGGTGGGCAAGGGTCTTCGGTATCTATTGGGAATACCTCTGCGATGACGATGACGGACCAGACGCTTGAATCATTGACAGATGTGTTGAAGGATCTCAAGCAACTCGAAAAGATCAGTTTGGTCGGTAACACAAAGCTAGGGGTTACTTCCCGTGGTGGTGGAGCGCTTGAGTACTTCATTCGATGCGTCGGAAGGAAATGCAAGGTTGGTTCCGCAGCTTATTTTTGAGACCTGTCCTGTCTGAGGTCCGTATCAGCACCTCAACTTGGCAGGCGTGCATTCTCTTCGGTCCCTTCATCTCATTGGTCTCTTGCCCCAAGACGCCGACAATCAAACACCCAGACTGGAAGAACTCATTCTCAACAACACTGGTGTGGACGATAAAGCCGCGCCTTATTTGGCGTGTTGTTCAGATCTTGTGGTGCTTGAACTAGCGAGTACCAAAATAAGCAGTAAGAGGCCGTGTTATCTTGCGATTTGACTTGCAGTTCACGTGCTGCAGGTGCTGTTCTCTTTTCTGTTATCGACACCTGCTCCAAACTACAGACGTTGAACCTCACAAGTTGTAGGGGCATAAGTGTGACTGAGAGACGTCGTTTTTTCGAGGTATGTTCAGCTGGAACAAGACTTGCATGGTTGGCAATATTAACGTAAAACACATATAGGCGTGGAAGCACGACAGGCAAGACTCATGAGTCCTCGAAGTCTTTGAGCGGGAAGAGCATAATGGATAAAGTCATATAATATGCACTCAAGTCAACTCACGCGATTGGTCTCACGGCAGATTTTGGCGGACTGCATTGTCATTTACAAGTATAGTATCAGAGTTAAAATTGGCTCGTTCCCGACGTTTTCTGCTGATACATGAATGTGTATACATAGTTCAACGGAGGCGATTGTTCATTTCCATAGATGGTGTAGATTGATTTTTATCCTTTTGTCTCCTACTGTTCTTTTGTGTACGCGTTGTTTGGTCAGCTATACCTTGTATTCTTTGTTAAGTATCGGCCCAGGATGTTGTGATGTTGAACAACTAGTACCGCTGTTAGCGCCCTCATACATTGCCTCTCTCTTTTTCCTAATCTTCTTTCAATATTCTTATCCCTGTCACTCGTTACCTCCCGTCATTCCTTCATGTTTCACTATTCCGGACGTCTTGCTGGGCTCGACGACATGGTCTTGAGGATCAGCGCTCCTTCTAAAGTTGCTTCTGCGGTATCAAATTGCGCCCTGGACGGTGAGCCGTACCTTAAGGTCAGGAAGGTCAAAAAACGCAAGGCACAGCGGGCATGTCGCCCACCCCTTACGGACAAGACGCTGGCGAATAATGCTGTATGTAATAAAAAACATGTCCGCGGGCTGGCCTTTGAATTTTACTGAGTAGATAATCCAGGTGTCCTACGCCTCCTCAAGGGCACAGCGCAAGTCCTTGGAGAAGCCTGTCGCTGTTGAGAAGATCCGCGAGGAGCAACATAATCTTGTTCCTCCTGACCGACCCGTTGCTCGTATCACCCGCTCACGGCTCAATATTGAAGTCATTTCGTCCCCCTTCCTCCTCTGCCATCTGCATCCACACTGCAGCTACCATCCTTCCTTAATTTTTCAACCACACATTCATTAACGTCTTCTTCGTCTGCAAACCAGTGTCGTAATAAATCCTCCCACTCCCTCCCAGCCTCTATCTTGTTCCGCCATTCATCTAGCCAAGTCTCATCCACTCGACGAGTGGTCGTTCGTAAAACCAAGAACACGAAGGTTTATGAAGGACCACACTGGCTGCCCGCATTTCACCATCCGAATAGTCCGTATGTTCCATGGCCATCTGCCATACGACATCGCATTCTTCCATTGACGCCGGAATCGCCCATCTCACCTCGTTGTTCACGTAGTGGAGCTGTCGCACCAGAGCCATGGGGCTCACAATCTACCACAGAAACGCAGACCAATGTGGACAAGCGTTCCAGTTCGTGGAAGAGCTTCAAGAGATCGGTCAGGAGTGGCCTAAGGAGTGTCAAAAGTGTTGTCTCGCGCATTGGAAAGGTCCCTAAACTCTCCCGCCGGCGTGCAGACGTAAATGCGACAAATTTTGGCGAATATCCGTACCCATCTGCGGGTGACTACATGGTGTTCGCGGAGAACCCATCCTCAACTTCCCCGAGTTCACCAACCGAAGATACCTCGAGTTCACGAGTCTCCTTGGACAGTCTTGTATCATCAGATTCTGTTACCCTGGCTACATGGCTAGCTGAACGGCAGACCACCTCCGACACTCCATGCGAGTTCCCTGGAATGTCGCTGGAAGAATATGAGAGGATGGGTAGTTGGTTGGACTTAGGTCGAGGAGACGAGGAAAAGGTGTGCGGTGTGCTGGATTGTGATGCCCACACACCAGATGGATCACCTGACGCGCTTTGCCATGAAGGGCCGCGAGTTTTCCGTACAATGGTGCCTTTCGACGCCACCGTTAACGAGCCTGTCAAAGCATCTGTGCCGAAGAAGACACCATCGCCTGTATCCATGCTGGACCTCAGCCTGACTCCAAATCCGTTCTACTCTCTTCCGCGGCTGCCATCGCAGGCGTTTGTCATGTCCTCGAAGGAATCAAAGACCTTGGTCGACCCGAGCGTTGAACGTCTCTTGATGTCCAAAAAATCCCGCGAACTAAGTATGCCTGGCGGATGGGCGTTCACATCATGACTTTAGATTTCTTGTTGGATGATGTCACAGAACTTATTGTTGCGACTTATGTGTATTTGTCCGCAAGTGTACTGGATGACACGCAATCTTATTTTATGGGTTTGTACCTCATACATAATTTATGATATTACTGTACAGGCCTGTATTCTGTATTCTGTACCTATATTCACTGTAGTTTTGTCCATAAATTCATTTTGTTCGTCTGGATCTGACGAAGAACAAGGGCAGTTACTACGGTGAACATCCCCTTGTCCGGAAAAGGAAGGTGTTAAGGATGGACCATGCCCCGAACCAACCACGGACAATGTCATCGAAGCGTGTGGACACGCGCTTTTACGCTGTGGCCCTAACACGTTTTGACAGCATATTATAAGGCCAGAGCATATAATTGGACAATGCCAACCACATATTTCTCCCTCCATCTTCACCGACTAGCTTTATTTCCATGATGATCTCAGAGCGACAGCAAACATCACAATCGGAGGCGGACTCAACCTTTCTACACTCTCGGGCACCATCTCCGAGTCCAAGTCTCGATGGACTCCCTACATATGCTGCACCATCCATCTTTCCACGCGACTACAACGTGCCATCATGCATCGACCACACCTCACAGTTCTTCGAGATTCTCACCGCACCTTATCGTCCTCCAGCTTGCCTGACCCCTTGGCGGCGTACAACGCCACGGGAAGAAGATGTGAAGAGATGTGCAGAAATGGTAGACTGGGGCGATACGGACGAGGACTCTGCGGACCCACCGCCACAAGAGGGGTTTTCATCGCGTGAAAACTTTGCTAAGGATGTGCCGATATATGTACCACACGGTCCATGGGCGTGGGCAGCTGGCGAGGACGTTCAACAAACAGAGACGTTGTTATCCCTACGGCGTGCGTTCGTTGTGGAGTTCTTTTTCTTCCTCTCACTCACACCTTCTTAGAGGGCTCAATGTGCTCAGCCTACATACAAAGCGGTGTTATTGCCGGTCGAAAGATCACCTTTATCAGCCGGCGGTAAGAAAACGTCTTTAGTAAACATCATCATTTACTAAACGATTGCTACGTAGGTGGAATCTGGACAAGCAAGCAGATTGGATCGGCTTTCGTTCCGAGGTGAGTGTGCATCATGTGAATCATTCGTATAATTAACGTCCATCCCCCAGATGGCTCTCTACAGCTCAGAACAGTACCTGAAGCCCCTACAAGGCGTTATCGTTCCTCGCATCATTGGTGTCCACATTCTTCCAGGCGCGATCAGCATTGCTATGGAAATACCCCATCAAAGTTTTTGGATGGAGGCCTCTCCGACCATGCCCGACGTCCTGAAGGAGCGTGCTATGGAGGGGCTTGAAATGCTGCATTCGCGAGGTATTCTCCATGGAGATATCGAACTTCGTCACTGTTCTCATCGGCGGGGATGGCTGCCGTTACGTTCATCGATTTCCAGCTGAGCCGAAGCACCAATCCCGACGAATCCGTGGGCTTAGAGAAGGCAGAGGAAGAAGAGTTCCGGTTTGAGAAACGCTTGCTTGCGTTCAAGCTTGACCTCAATGGTGCTCGTATACGTGAATGCCAGAAGACGGAGGCCTTTCGTACAGCGTACTAAGCGAAATAAACGGAGAGATGAGCTGTGGAAGCGTCGAACCCAAGGATGCTCGCACGGGATACATCCCGCCTTATGAGGAGGAGCCTGAGGACGAAAAGATAGAACCGCCTGTCCACCCTCAGGACTTGCAGGATACCTGGATTAGGGGTTCAGATGCTCCCCCAGCACGCATCGTTGTTCCTGGACAGAGCGAAGAAGAGGTGAAGACTGCTATTCGGACATTCTTCGAGTCTCTGGCAGAATCCTGTGCTGATCAGGCTCTCTCCCAACCGCTACCTTCGATTGGAGGCACGGCAGAAGGATCTGAAGCGGGACCATCGACATCAACTATCGCCCCGGAGAGCGCGATCAGATCTCTCTCCGAGTGCAGTCCAGGAATCCTCATCCTCATCTCTGAGGCGCAAGCGTTCTAGAGAACCTTCCCCCTCTTCATCCCCCCACGCTTCTTCTTCGTTCGACCCTCAACCCTCAAAACGGGTTCGTCATGAATCCGAACCATTACCATCTACTAGTGCCTCTTCCAATAACTATCCAGTGCCAGAAATGCCCTGGATCAATCCTCGCGACCGTGTACACATGTGGTATTCAGATCTCCCGGAGAATGCTGAAGTCCCTGTAGCTCCCGTCCGTGTCAGACCTCTCTCCCATACCGCCGCGCGCATTCGGCAAGAAAACGTTGCACTTTGTCGTGAGGCCGGGCTTCCCCACGCTGAACTGGTCGAGAATGGCGAGGTTTCACCCGCAAACGCGACTCGTCATCATCTGCTAGTCAAGAAACGCCGAGGCATAGCACGAGGCAATCTACTTAGAGAGCGGGATCGCGACGGGTACTCGCCATACGTCCACCATATAGAGAAGTCACATCAACGTGAGCGCTATCTCAGCCTGAAGGACCTTAAGAACGCGTACATCGCGACTTGTGCAGATGCCCCGAACCTGTCGGGTATCCCAATGAAGGCAGGAGATCGCACGTTTTCTGCGTTGCTCCGCATGAACGAGCAAAAAGATATACCAGAAGGACCCAGGATCTTGCAGCAGGCAGAATACGAGGACATCCAGAACGCCCGCAAACAGGCTATTGTACTCTTGCCCCGAAGAGGAGTACTAAAGAGAGGAAGAGTCGATGATCTAGCTCAGACCTTCCTCCCTCCGACAAATTCCCCTAATCCTGCAGTGCCCGTCGCTGACACGCAAAGCACTATTCCCCCTCCTCGGAAGAAGGCCCGCACCAAGAGTCGATTGAACAAACATACACCTACCCTTCTACCCCTGTTCGATGCATCAGATCCCGGGTCATCAAAGACCAGTATCCAAACAACGAATGACAACCCTTCGCATGGCCCTCATCTGGCTGGGCATTGCTCGCATGTATGTCCTGCGTCGGTCATCGATTTCACCCCACCATCATGGCGCGGTCTGTCCCTTTGGATGGGGTCTTTGATGAGCTGGTCGCATTGAATCATGTTGAAACATTTTCCTGGCGTTTGCCTTATCCATACCCACATTCTGTTTTCGACTTCCTGTGTATCTGTTGATTTAAGAAATAATAATAGCATTCCTCCTGGTGCGAGTTTACTCCGTGAGGAGATGCGTGTCGGAACCAACTTTGAAAGCCGTCAACCTTCTAAAATTGCTCGTGCACAGTCATGCGCAGTGACGCGGTGCACTGGGTGGAAAAGCATTTAAGTGCCAAGTGCCAAGGCGCAAATGCCAAGGGTAATTTCCCGTTGATCGCAAACTCCAACAGTTCCGATAGTTGCCCAATGACGAATCGATCCTTGTCAATCCGGATCCTCCTCCATATTGTTAATGCAATGGGACTAAAAATACAGCCTAATACAGCATCCTCCTGCATGCTGAACGATTTGAAAATTGGCTGACTATAATTCAGGAACCCACAGGAACCCAAGGAATCGAAAATATCCGATCATTCCCGTGGGTGAAGGCGAAGTAGATGGGAATGTATGTCAAGTACTGCCAAGTAAGTGCTTCCGTGGATTATCGATCATCGTGGGTCCTGCGAGTAGAGCCAACGACGTTAACGTTGGACGTCGACTTGGGTTGACGTGTACATGCTATAGTATGACGACCGTTCATTAATATTAATGCAGTTTAAGTCCGAGAGACCGAAGCCTCCCCTTATGCTATGATAATAGTCTGTTTGTACTAAGTTACATAGTTCAAAACCAGTGCACAAACTCTCACTCTCTGAGTGGCGTAAAGACGAACAGGGAAATCTACTAGCAGTGCACACTTGCGCACTCCTTTGAACTTTCCTATGTTGTAGCCCTATTCACTGAGGCGGTAACCACCGATGTCAATTTGCAGGCACATGCTGGCGTTCCGCGTCAGGTCGAATCTCCGGTAAATTTGCACGCACCGATTGTGCTGTAGTAGGCTGTAGCTGCTGTAGCCTGCTATAGCGGAAATAGCCTTTCTGGTCGAAGGCGGGCAGGGGCAGGCCTAGGCTTACAAGATCCGACAATCCCTGGATCAAGTTAGTCTCCACATGATGCATAATGACTTCACTCCCCTTCTTATCATGCCGACCTGATCCGTCAATCTCAGTCGTGCGAGGGGTGAAATTCAGATGAAAAACACATGTTTTAGAAGCTTGGACATTCATATGCATAGGGATATTTGCTATTTGCCAAGTCTTAGTTATGATATGAGCAGAAGCTGAGCAAATTTGTTAAGTAAATTTGTTTATCGACGGTCCCCATGGCAGGTTGGTGACCGACTGCCAATTGATCTTCTCTGCATCTGGGGATGTAGACTGAACAGTGCGCTGTTCAAGGGCCGAGACGCGCCGCAACTACCTTCGTGTCAGAAGCTATATTTCTACGAGCCGCGATCACGAACTCGGACGCCAATGTGAAGGTCGAACAGCATAACGTACTGACTCGGCTGTGATTATATTAATGATGTTGCCAGCTGGGCCCCCCCTGGCTGCATGGTGCCAACTTCGATCATGAAGGTGAAGACGAAGGTGACGATCTGACAGCTCCGAATCACTACAAAAAATAGTGCCTTTTGATGTATCACTCAAGCCTAACAACTCATATTTTACTTCAGAAACAATTGCACATTTTTGTGTCTTGTGGTCCTACGTCGTCTTCGTTGCATACTAGCGACGGGAAAAATAGGAGATCCGAGAAACACAACTTCCGCCTAAAAGGGGCTGGAAATCTCTGGTTTGGTGCGAGAACTGAACGCAGCTCTGAGTGTTTGATCCATACCCTTGCAGTAAAATGCTCAGATCCGGCTGAGTAGATGTACGAGAGGAGGTACTCGAGTTGCAACCCTGATCAGACGTCGCTGCCATGCCGTACCTTACCTTCCTAATCCCGGCCGGCTAATCGGGTAGTCGCTTTTAGACGTGGCATCTGGTGATACAGCAATTCGTCCGTTAGGAAGTCACTGCCACGCCCTCAGGCGCTCATATATCTATGGCCGCTGTGGGGCAGGAGGCGTCTTATCTCTTTCCTCTTTCCTTCTCGCTCATTAGCCTTCGCCATAATGGGCACCGAAAAGACAGATGCATCTGCCTATCGCAAAGGCGAATTTTCCGACGTCTCAGACCGTGATGCAGAGTCTATCCAGGGGCCACCCCAGCGCACCCTGCACCGTGGACTCAAGAATCGTCACATCGCCATGATTAGGTGTGTTGAGTTTTTTCTTCTTTTTTGGTGCATTCTCACCTCCGTCAAGTATCGGCGGTGTCATCGGTACTGGTCTTTTTGTTGGAACAGCGAACTCCCTGTCGTGGGGAGGTCCAGTCGGTCTGTTGCTTGGCTATGTCATCATGGGCTCCATTGTCTATTGCGTGATGATCACTTTGGGAGAAATGGTTTGTTTGTTGCATGTTTTAGCCATAGATCATATGCCTGATCTTCATTCCGCAGGTTGCTTTCCTACCCATTCCTGGTGGTCACATCAAGCTGGCCGAGCGTTTCGTTGACCCTGCTTTCTCTTTTGCCATGGGTTGGAATTACTGGTATAACTGGACGATTGTCTGTACGTCCCATTTTTCCTCATTCTATTCTCATGAATACTGACCTTTTGCTTTGTAGCACCTGGTACTTGAGTTTGATGCATTTTCTGAGCACGCCTGCTGATATTTGTCATCGTGTAGCGGAGCTTTCCGCTGCTGCATTATTAATGAATTATTGGAATCAGACTGTCAATGATTCAGTATGGGTTGTCATGTGCCTTGTCGTCGTTATCACCATTAATATGCTCGGCGCTGGCGCTTATGGCGAGGCGGAATTCATATTTGCGTGCGTACTGAGTACTAATATCCCGACTTCGTATTCTAAAATTACTATAGATCCATCAAGGTTGTCACGATCACCGGTCTGATTATTCTCGGTATAGTCATTGATTTGGGAGGCGGCCCGGACCATGATCGCCTTGGATTCCGCTACTGGAAGAATCCTGGACCATTCGTTCAATATAACGGAATTCCAGGTGCCAAAGGCCGATTCCTTGGCTGGTGGGCTGTTATGTCGCAGGCTGCTTTCTCGTTTATTGGAACTGAGATTGTTGCTGTACGTCAGATTCTATTTTCTTGATCTGAAATAAATTGATTGCTCACGAGGGGTCATCTAGATTGCTGCTGGAGAAGCAAAGAATCCTCGTCGTACCTTGCCCAAAGCCATCCGTCGAGTATACATCCGTATCTTGCTTTTCTACATCGGTGGAACATTTGTCATTGGTCTTCTTGTACCATCCAACAACCAATTCCTCAAATTGAACAGTGGAACTGCCCAGTCTCCCTTCGTCATTGCTATCTCGGCAGCAGGGATTAAATCCCTACCTTCGGTAAGGCACACACGACTTTTCTTTTCACCTAGAAATTTCTGATAGCCATTCAAAATAGGTTATCAATGCTTGTTTACTGACCTCAGCATGGTCTGCCTCATCTAGTGACTTGTATACCTCGTCTCGTGCAATTTGTGCGTACAAGCCTCTAGCAGCAAGCTCATCAATATTAATGCACTTTATAGACGGTCTTGCAGCTTCAGGAAATGCGCCCAAGATTTTCCTTAGAACTTCACGCAGCGGTTTGCCTTACGTTGCTGTCATCTTCTGCGCCTCCTTCTCGCTTCTCGCCTTCATGGCTGTGTCCCAGGGTGCAGGCAAGGTGTTCGACTGGTTTTCCAACATGACATCGGTCGCTGGCCTTATGACGTGGTTTGGTATTTCGGTGACATACCTCCGCTTCTACAAGGGCTTGAATGCCCAAGGCATCGACCGCAAGACCCTCCCTTACTCGACACGTCTCCAACCGTACGCAGCGTGGTATGGAGTAGTTTCAACACTCATCATTTGTATCGTACGTCAACTTTTTATACCCGATAACGCAGTTTAGACTGACTATTGCTTCGCTCTCTAGTTCAATGGATTCAGTGTCTTCCTCAAAGGAAACTGGAACACTGCAACTTTCGTCACTAGCTACATCCTTCTCGTTACTTGGCCAATCATGTACGTCGGCGCTCGTTTCTACTACGGCACGTCGCCCGTTGCTCCCGAGGACATGGATTTCAAGAGCGATCTGGCTCAAATCGAGGCGGATACGTACGACGAACCCCCACCAAAGAACAAGATGGAGGCATTCTGGCGCTGGCTGGTGAGTATACTGCTGTACATGCCCATTTTTGACATTACTAACGTCGCCTCACTCAGATGTAATTATACCTCTAATTACGAGTTACCTCGAACCGTTGAACTATCATCCATACCATTTGTTTGTAAACCCCTAAGTTGTGCAGCATACCTTGTTTGTTGTACATATGTCACCGCCAACTTTACCAATATAATAATATCTAGCCAACTTAATCATTGGCTTGCCGACCAAGATGCGAGTTTGTCCTTACAGGTTCCTGCGTGTAGACGTAGAACACACTGCAGCTATCTCAATCCTGCAGGTAAATGAGTGTTTCATTGGCATATATACATTCAAGCATCGCGGCGGAAAAAATTTCATGACGTGTATTGATTTCAGTTAAGCTTTGTCTATTTTACCTAGCCAATACGAGAGTTAAAGGCGTAATGAGTGAAATACAGTGGGAAGATAATGTTGAGGACGAAAACCGAATGCAACATGCAGGAAACTTAATGACAGTATATATACGTATCAGAGAGTGCCCATCCAGCGAGCTGAAACGACAGAAGCAAACGCACGAAGGCGGATGCTAGGTTTGGGGCGCGGGGGTGACCTGAAACGGAGAGTCTATGATTTTGAAGAAGGTATATGCAGATTAATAGCTATGATCGGTTGTCAGCGAAAACGGGAGGACAGCCTTGTAGTTATATTTACCTCTAAACCAGTTCAAAGCGTCAGAAGGTGATGGAGCATCGAAATACAGGATGGCCTTGTTGTCAACCAAGCGCAATGCTAAGAGCAATGATAAGATAATGGAAATTTCACCATTTCAAATCAACTTACCATTTCCATGAACGATACTTGCTGGCTGCGGCAAAGTCTGCATCCGCAGTACCGCCCATAGGTCGACCGCAGACATCGGATCCTTCCCGTCGCTAGGATCCCGACAAAGAACGAGAAGGTCATTGCACAAGATTCCGATGAGAGGGCGCGGATTGAGTTCTGGCGCTAGGCAATCAACTTGAACAGCGGAGGCGTCCCCCTGGGCGTTGAACGTCTCAAAAGAAACGACCGTCTTTCGCACTACCCTAGTAAGCAGTAGAGGTCCGTCCATGATAAGCCGTCTGATTGGAGCGTCAAAAATTTGTAAGCTGGTACCTGAGTTCATAACTCACCGATGAGGCTGCACCAGAGGACTCGGAAATTTGCCTCGTATTCTTGACTGCCATTGAACAAGCTTTCGTCGAGATTCGGACTCTCGTTTGCCTTCGTTCATGTTGTTAGCCAAAGAAGATATTTCTGCCAGAGCTCTGTCCAACGAATCGTCCAAAATGGTGTATGATGGTGGAGTGCTCCGCAGAAGCTCTTCCAACTGGACAAACCATCAGTTCCGTCGTTACGGACCAGTGCAAACACTTACCAGTAACCGGTACCGTGGTATTCGTTGAACTGGTAAAAGTAGATAGCCTTCCATATTGAGTTGTGAATGGCGAGGATTCAAGCGGCAACGTTTCAGAAACTGCTTTATTCGTCTCCGTTGTCCAGACGTTAAATGTGCTGTATGACTCGGAGAGGATGGATCAGACATCGTGGCTGGGACTGAAGGAGAGGAGGTAGCGATACCAAGCCCAACAAGTTGGGCAGTGCTAGAGGAGGGCGTTACGCTAGAGCCTGGACTGGCGTTGCCTGCGACGGGCCGATCTGTCGACCAAAATCTGATGCGCTGCACAGAATTGTCAAAGTTACTGTGGGCACTCTGTCAGGAAAGAACCGAGCATGAGATATAAAGTACTTACTTGATATATGTCGAGTACATCCTCATGAAAGCAGCGTATCTCAAGAAACATCCAGCCACAGCCGTTGCTACCTCCACAGACAATTGACCATTGGGATCCAACTCCCCCCCTGCAGGAGGCTTTTGTAGTAGTGGAGCTGCCGCTTTTTCCAGGGACGGAAGGAAGCTTTCCTTATGGAACGAAAAGAGGGCCTCGATACCACTGAAAACGATCTTCCTCTCTGCTGAGGGGATGACTGATTCCTTGCCAGAACCAACGCCACTTATCAGGTTGACGGGAGCGCCGCTAGGCTTGATGTATATATCAACGAGTTCTTGGAGGCCTTTCGCGTACGTCTTCTCCGTCCTTAAAATCTCGGTTAGCAACCTCCGCCACAGCCGACAATCAAGAACCCTTACTCGACAATTTCTCGAACCACGAGTGCACGTTTGAACTTATCATCCTTATACTTCCGCTCCTCTGCAGAACTGTCTGAAGCGGCAACGCTGACCGCTCGTGAAGCTGTCCCACTGTGCAAGCCGGACATGACGTCAGGAGACCGTAGCTGACCGGATACGGATCCTGCTCGAGATATAGACATCGCGGACGCGTCGGAATTCGACCTCTCCATAATTGTCGGCCTGCGCGAGCGTATTCCGTTTGGTGAATCTTCCTCCCCTCCGTTATACACGCTGGTGGTATTACCCTGGGACAGTCCGAGGTCGTTCATATCCTTCAAGTACGCCATGACGGAGCGCAAAGCCCGCGTGTATGCCTCCCGTGCTCGTTCCTCCTCCCTCCGAGTGGTAAAGTCGACGCTATCAACATCTGGAATCGGACTTGAGGTCATGCTGGGTCTGGGCTCATCCGCGTCATCCTCGCCCGAGACCGACATGCGTTCCAGAAAGGACACAGGTGATGGTGAAGGAATGAACACTGCATCGTCGACTGGTAAGAAGCTCCTTCTTCTGGATGACCGTGGAACTGGAGAAGAGGATGGCATAAGGAAATTGCTAGGTGAAACAGGCGGCGGAATCGGAGAAGCCTTTTCAGAGGTTGGAGTGTCATCCTCTTGCACTGGAGGAGACAAAGCAACTGCAGGAGTGCTACCCGTGAGAGCCCCAAAAACTTCCGTGGTGGAGAAGCGAAGGTCAATCTGAGGCGACATGCTTGAGAACGGCGCAACGGAAGTGGAGGCGGACGTGGTCACCAGCTCGGGCGGAGGCATGCGACTGTACGTAGTGTTCGGACGAGATGGAGGAGAATCGGGTCCAGGCCGCATCTTTCCCATCGACATCTTCTTCAAGAAACCCCACCGCCCAGTCTTTTCTCTGTCCTTGGAATGAGATTGAGACTGCCTTGCGGCGCTGTTTCGGTCTCCATAACCCGGCGTAGATCGAGTCGGATCACGTAAGAGGGGTCGCGGAGAAGTTGCGGGCGAGATGGTCTCAACGGCAGAGATGCGTGACGACTCAGGAACTGTCAGTTCTGGGGTGGCTGATGGCGTCTCCAACAGTGCCTGAGGTAAAGATGGCCGCGGATTGCGAGTGGGGGTTAAAGATGACGACACGCCAAGACTAGCGTACCGCTTAGGTACGATCAAGTGATCGGATTCCGGAGAGCCGCCCACCACACTAAGTAGATTCGAGCTGGAGGCCGAGGTCGAATAGTTCGGGAGCGCGGGGCGTGCAGGGGTAACAACGGGTAAGTCCTGCGGAGAGAACTGAGAGTCGGGTCGATCGAAATGTGAACGTAGTTCTCCCGCGCTCTTCATTCGCCGCAAGTCGTGATCTGTGTAGTAACCCGAGTCCCCAACGCGCTTCGATATCCTGGGTCCATCATCAGTCGCTTCAGTTCTGGGACGCGACTTCGAACTGAAAAATGATCCGTTGGGAGCAGTCTTGGTGCGTGTCAAGACCCGTGGAACAGTCTGGGGGACAGGTGGAATTGACGGGGAGGTGACGGAGCGACCCAGGAATGGAGCACGAGCTGGGGTAATAGTGTCATCCTCGAACTGAGATAATGATGGCCTCTCCCGATCCTCACTATTAGGCTCCGACTCCGTGTCGGTCTCGGGCCCAACAGACGAGTCAGGAAGTCTAGCGAGAGAAGGAGGGATGACGGGTGTCGATGGCGGGTAAGGCGATGGCATCGAAGTTTTAGCGAGCAGCGGCTCAACCAAGGCTTGCCAAGGACCCTGGAACGGATTGCCATCAAGATAAAGCTCCTGCAACGAAGGCAAGAGACATAGCCAGCTGGGGAGGGAATGCAATTTGTTCCTCCGAACGCTAAGTGTGTGAAGCTTGTCGAGCAAGCACAATGAATCGGGAAGGTTACTAATGCCAGTAGAATCCGCAATAAGTACACGCAGGGACGTAAGATGTGTCAAGAACACGGGTAAGACTCGAAGAGGATTGGACGCGACATTGAGCTCTTCTAGGTTCTCGCATGAAGCTAGGGCAGGAGGAAGCGCGACCAAGAAGTTGGCAGAGATGTCAAGTGCAAGTAGGGTATTGCATATTTGCGGCAAGGCACCGGTCAGGAATGACGGTACTGTATTGGGCGTGCTAGACGATCCGAGAAGTAGATGGGTAGTTCCTGATGAAAGTGGCGCAACGGGGGAAGGTTAAGTAAATTTTCGTCGCAAATGATTCCCGTGCTCACCTGGCTCAACACTTAGCTGGACGATTGGGATGCCCTCGCCTTTGACAATAAGACCGCGCCCTTCTTCAGCTACCACTGCTGCAGATGTCCTCTCCTCCTTTGGGTCAACTTCGTCATCTTCCTCGCCTAGGTCGTCGGTTTCTTCGTCACTTGTCAAGCCCACTTCATCTCTCTCATCGACTGTTTGCCACCCCATATCGAAACTAGGGTTCTCCCGAAGGCGTGGCATGCTATTTTCGTGCATGCTATTAGTGTTAGTGAGGCCGACCGAAGATGACCTGGAACGAATACTGGCAGAGTATTCTGACCACCTGGTCTGATCTATTGGTGTCCTTCCTGCGGACGTTGGAGCACTAGTCTTGGTCTGGAGCACCTGGACAACATCATCGGAAGTGATTCCTACTGCGACACCGATCTCCTCGTCCTCTCCGGTTGCGACGTGAACGTGGCCATAGTCACTGGATGCCAATGCACTTCCGGAGCTTGTGTATGCAGAGGAACGCGTTGATGCGGAAGAGGAGCCTTCAGAAGAGAGCGCAGGAAGGGTAGAAGAGAGTCTATCGGACATGCGTGAGTATTGGGAACGCTGTGGATATGGGTCTGGGAACTGGGATGGATCTGGTAGTGGGGGCACCTTGGGGGGTCGGGCGAATGAGCGTGTGGGAGATGAGTCGAAACGAAAAGAAGATTCGCCCTCGGAGACAGACCGTACGAGAGGTGTCTGTAAAAATGAGTGGGCCGGCTGGGATAATAGCGGGAGATTGCCAGCAGATAACATCAAGGGGTCGTCGAGACTAGAAGTCTCCGCAGTTTTCATATTGGTGAAATTGTGAGTACCGTAATGTTGGGACCAGGACCGAATTTCGCCAGGTACAAATGATGTCGGGGAACGTGAACGGGATCCGGGGGGATTGGGCGAATATGATGAAGGGGGTAAGGCGGCAGATGGATGGAGAGTGAGAAAGTCTAGATCTTTGCAAGTGGTCAGCAAAGATTTAGGGTAACGAACGTCGAAGGGATGAAAAAACAAAAGAAGGAAGGAAAGAATTAAGGTAGTAAGCGCCGAAGACTCGTTTTAGCAAACAAACACAACTACGTGTCGACGACAAGGAAGATCTTACCATGATTCGAATGCGGGTCTATCCAACTTGGCGGTCGTGGCATTGGCGGTAGCGGTTTTTCGTAGAAAGGTGTTACACTCGGTGAAGCTGGCGCTGATCTTGAAGAAGGTAAAAGTACGTTTGGATGGTCGTTCCTATAGTCGCGTGGTCAGTTAACAAAGCGTTGAACCAAACTTACAACTTACATGACTGCTGATACAATGGTTACTTGCTCGCGAGCTCGCCAAGTCGTGAAACGAGGTTCTACGTTTTAGTCGTTAGGAACTTGCGATTTTTCCGTGTCCCACCCATTCAGTTACATAAAACACTTTTACACTTTCCCATAAATTTTGATCAGTGTGCACGACGCTCGTCACGGATCCATCTCCATCACCACGACATGGTTACCCTACTATCCATATCGCGCTCACACGTCGTGTCAATGACTATTTAATTATGCCAACTCCCAGTGAGCACAGTGCAACTATGTACATACTAATAATCCAGGTATGTAAGCACATGACGAGCTACCAACGTAACGAGGGTCAGACGTACTTAGGTAACTCTCATCTTTCCCTTTACAGCCCCTCCTCATGTTTTTCCGTGAACAAAGTCTGCTCAATCTGAGGAGCTACAACCCGCTCCCCAAGGAACATCGCATCAGTGATTTGATGATGGAAGCACCCATCTAATGAACTCATGAGACGGCTTTATCTCAGTATATGCGTTCTTTTTGATCGAAAGGAACTTGCCAACGCTTAATCTTCATCTTGATAAAGTTCTCGCATAACGCCAGGCTTCGTCACATCTTCTTCACCAGTTAATGCAGGGGTAAGGGAGATAATAAGATCGTATTCAGAAATCATACAAATCAGGACGCTCTGAATGAAAGGCTACTTTTTTCTTTGGCTTCTTCGACTTTACAGGGCCAGGGGAGTGGTCGGTTATAGCATCGGCCACAGCCCGCGCAGATGCATCAGACGTCAAGTCCTTAGCATATTCCAGTTCAACCTCCACAGTTGCAAGGGAGCCCTTCCTGCCGTCACTGGCAAGGACTGCAACAGGCGTTGTTTCATGCACCATGCCGGCATCCATAGCGATAGCGTTCGAGGAAGGTGTCGTTCGCCGTTCCGTCACACCACCTTCCAAGTCCAGATGTAGCGTCTCAAAGATAAGACGTTTGCGCATGCACTTGAAAGCAAGGTTATTTTCTCCGCTTCCGCCCATCGTCCCTGCAGCCGATGACAGCCCGCGGAGAGTGGAACATTTGTCACTGGCTGGGAGAATGGTATGGGGCGCCGGGAGTGTAAGAATCTGAACTATGCCGTGATGGGAAGGGAAAAGAGAAGCTAGTGAGGGGTTGGCTGTGCACATCACCATCATCAGAAAAATAAAATCTATGTTGGGCACCGCATCAACGGCGAACGCTCACCGCCAAATGCTGACATGGAGATCGCTGCATCCGTTAGCCAGCCAACCTTTTGAACCCACCCCGGTCCTCCCCATGTATCCACACAGATATGAGGAGCGAGAGACAGTGAAGCGCAAGCATTTGGATACCGATGGAGAAGTCGTCGAAGCGCGTGCAGTAAGATCAACACAGTCTATGATTCCATCAGTCACGATCTCCTTCCGGTCGGCTGTGTCTCACTGATGGTTGTATGTCGCCCCAGTGAGGCGATCCTAAAGCAGGGATGCATATACGAATAGCCTGAGAGTTCATGCTATTTAATAGCAGTTCCTCAATCTGTTCAATCACTCCCCTGCTCCCCTCAGAAGTATCCACATCAATCAAAATCAGCTGACCAGACTGCCGTGCAGCATCAAGGACCACATTGGGGACCTTACAAGTCAAATCAAATGACATGCAGAGATCATCATTAAGACTACAATCGGTTAAACACATCAGTATCATCTAGCTCAAGTAGGGGCTTACATACGAATTGGACCAGACTGTGGTCTGGAACTTCTTCATCTGCTCATAACGCCAGGCGATCTTGATCTTATCGTCATGCTGACTCGCCCTCTCATCGTCCGCATCCTCAGCTGCACTAGGACTGTGCAGGTGTCGACGGAGTACTTCCCGGCATCCAGATGCACTCCCTTGCAAATCTCAGGGGTTCATCATGGATGATACAGACTTTCTGACCAGACGCAAGACCTTGCGCTACGAAATACTTTTGCACTAGTTCTCCGTATGCCGAGTGATAATCAGGAGCAAGGATAGCGAGAGAGCAAGACAAGGGTAGTCCGCCGCCAAGAATATCATCTAGCGAAGGTATCCCGGTTGAAGTTATTACGGTAGACGTGGAAAATGGGGAAAGGCGAGTGCCTTGGGGCAGAGTGGCTCGACCTGATGGTGTTTTACGTTTGAACGACGACATCGCGACCGTCAGTCGTCCCTGCAGAGTTGAAGCAAAGTCACTTGAAGGGTTATTCAAATTCAATGATTGACAACCCCCTTTGGTAGGTGCCCAACTTGCCAAGTGTTACAGGTCTATGATCAATCAATCGCTGCACTACTAGCGCATCGACTATATGAATCAGTCACTACATATTCATATTCTTTGGTCAGGATACATGATGAATGAACACGATCTTCGTCCTTTGACATTCAGGGAGTTTTCGTACGGAGACATGCATGGGCGCCAAGTTACTCAGTCCAAACAATTCAGGGACAACCCCTCCGACTTCTGGATTAACTCACTCAAGTCCGAAGCCGGTGCAGGGACGCCAGCAGAGACTGAGTGGTCCTTCTCCTGCTGTTCGCCACCAACCACTCTCAATGTGAACCCATTCGGTACGCTCGGTAACCGGGTCGAGCCCATATTTCTCTGACCAGGACGCTGAAAAGGATTGAATGCGATGGGGTATTCTCTGGGCCGCGTGAGATTGTAAAGACTCGAGCCATGCATGCCTGCGGCTTGTAATCGAGGCATAGCATGGTCAACGATCTGAGGAAATGAATCTCTTTGCAGTTCTGCGGATTGTTCTGCATATTCGGTGACGGCAAAAGGCGTGTTTTCAGAGAGACAGTGTAGGATAACGTACTGCCATGCTGGATAGTTGCTCAGCCCAGCATTCGGGGCGACGATAGCGTCTGGTTGGCTGTTCAGGAGGATGGGAAGCCGCGGGTCCCAGTTCTCATGATCTCCGTGAAGAAAAATAGACAGAGTGCTGGCTCCGCAAGATGCAGGGCTGGTGTATGTGTAGATCGGCTCATTCCGTTTCGCCTTCATAGCAATGCTATTCTTCTTCGCCTTATTGACGATAGAATGGACCGCGGTGCCGAAGAAAGTCATCTTGATGTCTGTGTAAGGAAGCAGCAAGGCTAATTCAGAGAATCTATGACGATTATCATCAGCATGAAAAAGATTAGCCGCTGAAGGTTCCCACATACAGGGGAAGCATATTCAATTCAACTTCGGCTCCAATATAATGCACGTTGAGGGCCTGACGACTCTCCGGAGAATTTCTCTTTGGCCCTGTGACGTGGAGCACATGCACCAAAAGCTGGTATACGGTGAGAGGGTAATGCAACAACAAGGCAGCTGGTGACTCTTTGGGAAGATTTCGCCACCTGTACCACGAGTCCCAGTCCACGATATCCGCCTTGCAAGCAAGCTCAGGCTCCGTGCCAGGCTCAAACCCCAATCGGGGGATGAAACGCTTCTCCAGTTTCCAGCCGGTCTCATCCGTCAACGGTCTGCCTGAAAGCAGCATGTAGCCGTGTTCATATCCTTCTGCGCCGTCGACGCGAATCTCTTTAGAAGATTTCGGAGGATCACTTGGATTTCGGAGGTGCGGGTTGGTGCCTCCAGGAGTGCTCCAATACCCGAAACCCTCAGGACCCAAAACGTTGTAATAAGCGCGCACGAGAGGCTCAGCAAAGGTGCCATCCGTCTCAACGCGACCCCAAGGAAATTGCTTCAGAAGGGCTTGCACTTGCGGGACCTTCTCCATATGTATCTGAGATAGAGTTGCGTCAAACAACATGAAGAAACTGCACTTCAGGAAAACAGGCAGGCACGGATCATTCGTACCTTATTCCTTGCACAGAAGGATTTGTGACCTAGGCTTCCAAACCTCCCTGCTTTCCAGTTTACGGTATGGCACTGAAAATTCGAAGGTAAGGGGGTGCGTAGATTTTATAAAGACGCGAATTGACATTCTTCGAGCAGAATACAAAGGATCTACAACCCGAACAGACCAAGGGCTAAGGACTTGAAGTCAATGATGGACTAGAACGCGACTATTCGGACGTACTTTGCGACCCATGAGAAGCGCATCGCAATGATAGCAGGTCGGTGCTATCCCAAAGTCCAGTTTACTTGGGTCACCTCCTGGACGCTGCTCACGACGGAGCTGCTCTGCCCCCTTGTAAGTCATGCGAATGATGTCTGTGGCGGTGGGTATGGGTATTCCGTTGAGCATCGTGTATGCAGGGATGAGGGTGGATTCGAGGGATCGTGGATGTAGATCGATAGCTTTTATGAGGTAGCCTCAAGGCCCACGCGGCAGATTACATCGATAACTGATCCTCGATGCAGCATTGGATCATAACCGTTGATCATTCTGGTACACTGCCAAGTTCTTAACGCAATGTTCCTGCATGTCACTAGACGTTCCATGCGGAAGGTAACGCGAGATCTGACTGCTTCAGGTTTGCTTCAAGTACACCTGCAATGTGCATGGTTGAGTGAAGCACCAGACTACCGTGAGAAAGCAATACATCTCACTCCAATGTGAATATTTCATACTTCAATGATACCTCCATCATGGCTGCATCGTGCAGAGCCAGCCATCAAGAGAGTCGGTCTTACTTGCCTTCATGTTCGTATTTAACAGCCAGTTCTGCGAAAAATACATTGATGCCATCCAGCTCATTAATTTCGGTTTTGCCTTCCACCTTTTCAAGGAAAATGTCGGCGGCCCATGCTTCGTTCGTGAATCCAACCGACTGTCGTCAACGCTTCTGATAAAACATAGATGGCTGGTCCTTCCATGCTTCCAACGCTCGACAACAGTGGCGAACTAGTCATTGAAAGCATTCTCCCTCATCGGTTATTTCCCAATCACCTTGGAAGAGGGGAGCTCATAACCTTGATATCACCCATTAATCCCTCCCGCATTATTTGCAAAAGGGTGATTGGCCTTCCGGGCGATGTAGTTTGCGTCGATCCGACTGGGCTTAAAGCTCCTTCGACCGAGCACGTTGTCATTCCCAAGGGGCACATCTGGGTGGCCGGCGACAACGCCGCCTGGTCAACAGACTCGCGCGATTATGGACCTGTGTCCATGGCCCTGGTAAGAGGCAGAATCGCTGCCAGGGTGAGTTCCTCAGATTTTTTGTGCAACAGATTCAATGACGGTGGTACATACATTGCATAGATTTACCCGTTCAACCGGTTCACCGTCTTCTCCCGGGACGCAACTTATATCGAACAGTGATGCGCGGGACAAAATTACAACCTACAGGCATGATACATTGATAATGTGCTTTCTAATACAGTGCGGTATGATGCAACAGCAGATCGAAGAATTCAGAATCAATACTATCGAACAAAGTTCATAGAGTAACCACCTTGCCCATTTGGTTCAAACTTAAAGTTGTCAGTGGACAATCCAAAGTTGCCTGACGGTGTGACTTCAATCAGGCTTATCAGTCAGCGGGGACAAGACAACGAACCTAGTATACTATTGCCGAGGCCCTTCAGCTTGCCCGTCATGTCGGCCATTTCTTTCTTCTGAGCTGCTTGTTGTCGAGGTTCAAGAAGCTGCAGGCTTCGTCTGGTCTGTGCTACCTGAGAGGATGTAGGAGGTAGCAATTCCAGAAGTGACTTGTAGTCTAGATAATGTAGTTAGAGGCACGTCAAGACCCCCTCTAGTGATAGGACATACCTTCTTGTGCTTGTGTCAAAGATGACCATGTGTCGAGTTGTTCGTTAGAAGCCGCTCGCCGCTGCAGAGCCTTGATGTAGTGAGGATCGTCGAGTAATGCTGCAGCGAAACGTGTATGAGTATCTGATCCCCTCTGCTTTGACAGACTACTTACACTGGGTACAAGATTCGACTGCACCACTGTAATCGCCCTAAATCGATTAAGGCAGTGAGATCTTTGGAACATCGAGCACTGATTTGCATACAAGTTTTACAAGACATGCACCAATGTTGGCGTTCAACACCGCTCGAGCCTTGGCACATTCTGCCTCGAGCTCAGAGGGGGTGTTGGTCGACTCTGGGCCCTCCTCTTGTGTTGGCACCTTGCTTGAACCCGATCGGACACCACCATCTGACGTAGTATCGTCGGGTGAGCTGTCCAGTGAAAGAGGCTGTTTCTTTCGTCTGGGTAGTCGATTCAGAGCTGTTTTGTATGACACGAGAGCTTCATTCCATCTGCTAGCCCGGAACGACTCATTGCCCTCCTGCTTCAATTCATCTGCCTCAGTAATATTCTTCTGCCGTTCAAATTGATCAGATAACAGTTTTTAACCTTGAAGTAGTTACTCGCCTTTATTTCGTGTTCATCCGTGGACTCAGATGGGGTGGACGCTTTCGAAGATGGGTGCTGGTCATCCGCCATCACGATGATTGGATGCAAGTTGCCAACTTAAGGCTAGTGATCTCGTGGCACTCTAGAACCTATGAACTTATTACACACTTTGTCCAACGTAGTCCTCACGATAGTGCGAAGTTAAGGGCTGGTTAGTAGTGCGTTATTTCATGCAGCTGATGCAAACCGTGCCATTGAAAGTTTTATACAGAAGAATACAGAAGAAACAACATGATATGACATAAGCATAAGTCGTACATAATCAATTAATCATAGCCTGTGCGTATTACAGTGTACACTCGAGAGGGACCACGACGCGCGTTCTAGGCGGCAGAGCAGATCCGATCCATCGTATCAATCATCATCCTTGTTACACAAATATTAAGATCCTGAGGCTTGAGGCCTGAAGTCTTAGTAACAGTGAACATATCGTCCGAAGGTGACATCATAGTATCATGGCGGCTGACAAGAGATACGATTCAAGTTGATTGGAGTTGTAGGTATAAAGGTCAGCGCCTTCATTCAACCCTCATTCCCATTTTCCTCAGCTACTATCACAAACTTACTACTCTTCCATCATGCCCAGCATCAGCGATTCTAAGTGCATCCTCGTCATTGGTTCCACTGCAGGAATAGGTCGTGCCCTTGCCCTCGCGATCTTGGATCTACCGTCTAAGCCCACCGTCATCGTCTGCGGTCGCCGCAAGGAAAGACTCGACGAACTGGTTGCTTCCCATAATGCTACTGGACGCCTCAAGAGTGTTACTCTTGACGTTCTTGCAGAGCGCAACGCTCTCAAGTCTTCGATCGAAGAGATCATCAACACTTACCCAGACGTATGTATCCATAGCACCATTCCACGCACACCAGCGTTGACCGGTTATGCAGCTTGACGCTGTCTTGTTCTCGAGCGGCATCCAACGTGCCTTCGACTTTACTAAGCCAGAAACCGTAGATCTCGATTGTAGGTCTCTACCCCTGTGTATCTATGATATACTCACTCGATTGTTTCGGTCAGCTCTCGAGTGCGAACTTGCCACTAATTATACTTCAATCGTCAGGATGATCACCTTCTTCCTCCCTCACTTGATCAAGCTTGGGGTATGAGCATTTTTATATTTCATTTCATTTCTCTGACCCCGGTGCAGGAACAAGGCCGTCCGACATTCTTGTACACAGTTTCCTCAGGATTATCCATTGTTCCCGCCGCTGGAATCGCTGACTACTGCGCGACGAAAGCTGCCATCCACAGCTTGAGTATCTCACTCGCTGTTCAGCTGAAGGAGAAGAATGTTCACGTGGTCGAGATTATTCCTCCGTGAGTGACACCCTTTGTTTCCTTGTTCTTCATCTCATTACCCCGCAAAAGACTCGTCGAGTCAGAGTTGCATGACTGTGAGTTCACTCCTTCTAGCTTTTCATCTCTTTTTTCTCTTAACCTGCGCGTTAGTCGAAGGCACCACACAACGGCTATCCAATTTCTGGCTTCCGCTCGAAGAATACACGAAAGTGACGATGGAGGGCCTTGTCCGAGGTGACCCGTATGTTCCAGCTGGGAGGGCTTGTCGAAGAGCACAAAAAGTTCGAGGAAGGGAAGTTGGAGACTGCAGCGCAAATGTATGGGCACTTCAAGGCAATGACTCAGGCATAAAGGACACATCGGCACAGGTTTTTCGGCAGTTAGGACTCTCGGAAGTCATGTATAATAATGAGTCATTGTTCTTCTCCTTCTCTTGAATCTTGGAACTGCTGCGCCGCCAGGTGAGTTCAAACTGGGAGGAGATTGAGTTCCTATTTCTTGGGAAATCTAGGTTTTGTCACGAAGCTGGAGACCGTGTACCTCCGGAGTGCACACTGCGTATATATAATATCGTTATAAACTACATCTTTTTCGTCGTTGTGATCACGTTCATGCGCTCACCTGATCCAATTCGGAGTATGTATAGTAGTTTTACTCGCTGAACCGAAGCGCTTGACTCAAGGACAAGAACGTGTCGACCGTCGTGACTTCCCTCAGGTCGCCAGGGTGCACATTCCGGTTTTACCAATGCCTTCAGGGGTTGCACCGGAAGCATTAGTATTCAAAATCCTAAAAAAAAGTTTGAAATAATGCGACTTAGTTGAACTTTTCTTAGGTATCTTAACCTCTTTTAGGATATTTTCACCTTGAAAAGTCGTCCATGCTTACCAGTGTTGCTAACTGTCTACTGTATGTCATCACTAGCGCACAGTAACTCGTGAGCATGTCGGCTGGCCAAGCATGATGTACAGTCCATAATATCCCATGATTTGCGGTGGTACAGCTGTACAGGCTTGTACAGGCGGTTGTTACGATCTCGTACTGACACCCTGTCACCCCTCTCCCACTAATCGTGGGAGTCAATCACAGCCTTTGCAGGCCCTATGCGTATTACACTCGAGAGGGACCGAGCACCATGATGCGTGCGCGACGCGCGTTCTAGGCGACAGCAGATCCGATCCATCGCATCAATCATCATTCTTGTTACACTACACAAAGTTAGATCCTGAAGTCTTAGTAACGCATCGTCCGAAGGTGATATTCTAGTATCATGGCTATGACAACAACATATGATTGTAGGTTGATTATAGGTATAAAGGTCAGTGCCTTCGTCCCCTTTCCCCCAGCTACTACTACTACAAACTTACTCTTCCATCATGCCCAGCATCAGCGATTCTAAGTGCATCCTCGTCATTGGTTCCACGGCAGGAATAGGTCGTGCCCTTGCCCTCGCGATCTTGGATCTACCGTCTAAGCCCACCGTCATCGTCTGCGGTCGTCGCAAGGAAAGGCTTGACGAACTGGTTGCTTCCCATAATGCCACCGGACGTCTCAAGAGTGTTACTCTTGACGTTCTTATGGAACGCAACGCTCTCAAGTCTTCCATCGAAGAGATTGTCGACACCTACCCAGACGTATGTGTCCCTAGCATTGTTCCCCCTAGACCAGCATTGACCGGTTGTGCAGCTTGATGCTGTCATGTTCTCGAGCGGCATTCAACATGGCTTCGACTTTACCAGACCAGAAACCATAGATCTCGATTGTAGGTGTCTGCCCTGTGCATCTATACGATGTACTCATTCGATTTTTGTTTCGATCAGCTCTCGAGTGCGAACTCACCACCAACTATACTTCAATCGTCAGGATGATCACCTTCTTCCTCCCCCACCTGATCAAGCTTGGGGTATGACCATTTTTAATTTAATCTAATTTCTCTGACCCTTGTGCAGGAACAAGGCCGTCCGACATTCCTGTACACAGTTTCCTCAGGATTGTCCATTGTTCCCGCTGCTGGAGTCCCTGACTACTGTGCAACGAAAGCTGCCATCCACAGCCTGAGTATATCACTGGCTGTTCAGCTCAAGAGGAAGAATGTTCACGTGGTAGAGATTATTCCTCCGTGAGTGACACCTTTGTTTCTTTGTTCTTCCTCTCATTACTCCCCAAAAGACTCGTCCCGACGGAGTTGCATGGCTGTGAGTTCACTCTTTCCAGCTTTCCGTCTCTTACTTTCTCTTAACGTGCGTGTTAGACGAAGGCTCAACGGGCAATTTCGGGCTTCCGCTTAAAGAATACACGAAAGAGACGATGAAGGGCCTCGTTCGAGGCGACCCGTACGTTCTAGCTGGGAGAGTTGTCGCACGGCACAAAAAGTTCGAGGTAGGGAAGTTGGAGGCTGCAGCGCAAATGTATGGGCAATGACACAGGCGTAGAGAACACGTCGGCACGGATTTTTCTTCGGCAGTTGGACTCGGAAGTAATCTATGATAATGACTATTAATCTTTTCATTCTCTTGAATATTGGAACTGCTGCGCTGCCAGGGGTGAATTCGAATTGGGAGGAGGTCGAATTCATGTTTCACTTTGGTGTTGCGTCGTGCGAGCGTCATGAACCATGATTCGGAGCGCAATGCAACATGTCAGTGGATTTGACGTCTCACGGTGTTCCTCTAGAGAGCACACCGCGTAGTATAAGTCCTTATGAACTAACTACATTTTTGTCGTCAAATATTATGATCACGTTCGTACGCTCACCTGATAAACTCGGAGTATGTGCTCCATGCATAATATTACTCGCTGACCCGGAACGCTTGGCTGAAGGAAAGGTGCGTGCAGGTCCTTGAAATTCTACCGCCGTGAGTCCCCGTGCAAAGCCTTCGATCGTTTCAAGGTTCGTGTAACCTGATCTTCATGGCCGTATGTATGTGTTCCTTGTGTTGGAGGAATTTCCCGCTCAGTGAAGTAGGATCGCTATTAGAAGGAACAACTACCGGAAAATGGGTCATGGCAAGGGGATCGCGCTTGACGCGTTGTAAAGTCATGTGACCGTAAAATCTTCATCTTATCTCAATCTTATCTTAAGCTTCTTCAAGTATGAGTCGGATTGACTCACTTTGACTAGGCAACTAGGCGTTAAAAGCGGACATCAACCAAATACACACCTTGATTTCAGCAATCATGTCTACTCAACGCCTCTGGCTTCGCTGCGAAAAGAAGGAGTTCGAGCGTCGCTCAGCCCTCACACCTACCACCGCGAAGAAGCTGATTGATGCTGGCTTCCAAATCAGTGTCGAACGCGACGAACAACGAATTTTCAATGATGCTGAGTTCGAGGCGTATGTGCAGATTATATAGCCGTTGTCGTCCGCTAAATACGCGTCACAGTGTTGGCTGTACGCTGGAGGACAATAACTCATGGCCCAACGCCCCCACAGACGTCGCTATCATCGGATTAAAGGAGCTCCCAGAATCTCAAGATCCCCTGCCACATACACACATCCAGTTTGCGCACTGTTACAAGCGTCAAGCAGGATGGTCATCCGTGCTCGCTCGTTTCTACAAAGGAGGAGGTACACTCTATGATCTGGAGTTCCTCACCGATGCTACGGGTCGGCGTGTCGCTGCTTTCGGCTACCATGCTGGCTTTGCTGGTGCAGCCGCTGGTGCACTTGCTTTGGCTGCGCAACGGTCAGGAAAGAAGTTGGGTCGCTTGGAACCTTATGAAAATGAGACTGCCATGATTGAGGGTGTCAAGAACACACTCGGTGGCAGCGCCAACGGCGTCAAAGCTCTCGTAATTGGTGCCCTCGGACGATGTGGACGCGGAGCTGTGGACCTTTTCCGCAAGATCGGTCTAGCTGAGTGAGTCATCGCGTGAAGGCTAGGCATTATGTGTTTTGACCCAGCCTTCGTAGGGACGACATAGTAAAGTGGGATATGGCTGAGACTGCCAAAGGCGGCCCATTCCAAGAAATCCTTGACGTGGATATCTTTGTCAACTGCATCTACCTGTCATCTTCGATCCCGCCTTTCTTGACGAAGGAAACGATCATCGCTGCCGGCCAAGATAGACAGCTGTCCGTAGTTGTGGATGTCAGTTGCGACACCACGAACCCGTTCAATCCTATCCCAATCTACACTATAAACACAACGTTCTCCGAACCAACTGTTCCTTTTGATATCGGGTGCGTATCGTTGGCACATCACCTGAACCAGCTAATTTCTTGGCTTGCGTACCAGACATGACTTGCCGTTGTTGTCAGTGATCTCCATCGATCACCTACCAACGCTGTTGCCCCGTGAGGCTTCTGAACAGTTCAGCAACGATTTGTTACCGTCACTCTTGGAGCTTCCTCGACGAAGGACCGCGAAGGTCTGGACTGACGCAGAGAAACTGTTCAATGAGAAGCAAAGAGAGGCAGTTGAAGCGGAAGGCCTGTGATCGGTTGGAAATTCAGGCTGAGACCTTTGTCATTGCGGCAGTATTTAATCAGGACCGAAAGGTCAGTACGTAGAAAATACGTTACAATGTACCAGTGTAGACTCGATGAAGACCATCGTTTTGGTCGAACTGGGAAGTGCTTGGCGTTGGGGACCAATCAATTGGGCCAGCTGGCATGGAAAAGCTGTGCTATTTCTGTTGGCAAGATACTTACAAGTACTGCGGTTGTGAACTCGCTGTCAGTATCAAACCAAACCAAGTGCTAAGATGTGGATGATACGGTTATAAACCAGGTGAGTTTGGGGTCTCACAAAAGCAAGTAGCTTTTCTGCAAACTCCACTCTACTAGCCGCTGCGCGGAAGTACTGGAGCGTGGTCAAACTCCTCGTGTTTGCCACCTTTCCTACTCCTTTTATTGAATCCACGTCTACCCGACGCTTCCATTCTTTTCATTCTTTCATTCTTTTCTTTGGCGCTGGTCGCTCTCCCAAAATCATGTTATCCTCCATCGGTACCTCCATCCCTCACATATACATCTCCCCCGCTTCACCAGTGAAGGTATCTCCAGAGTCGTACTCCCCGTTCCTCTCCACAGACATCGACCAAGATGGTAGCGGGTATCGCCAGAGGTTGCTCAGTTCCCAGTGTCACTTTCCAAACGTGTCCCCTAGGCATTCGTCCCCTCTTCGTCCTGCAGACTGTCCTCCTCCCAGAGGGCTTCATCGTGATCAGTTTGATCTGCTTCTCAAAGTGTCGCGTGACAAGAGAGCTGCGCTCTGTTCTAGAAAGGTCCCTGATCTGCGCAAGGAACTTGCCATCAAGAACCAGAGGAATAAGCAACGTGAGTCAAATGAATCGGTGTCATGAATTATGATCTCATTCCACTATGCATTTATGATAAGTGGAGCGTCGTGCATTCTTCCTAGCCAAAATTCAGGAACCTCCGCCGTCCACTGCGGTTTCAACTCCCAAAACTCCAATCGAGTTTCCTGCCGTTGACCACTGCACACTCCCATCTCTCGGCCTCGAGTCACCGCTGGCATTGTTCGATTCATTGACCGAGGAGCTTGACCGTCTGATTGGAAAAGACCTTGCCAGGCGCCGCACGTGGTTCGAAAGGGCGGATTGTCGTCTGCCCATCAGTAAACCCAAGGCAGACCCAAAGTCGGGCAGACGCAGATTTCCATCCCTGGAAGAGATTATCGCTCGCGTCGGACCAGTTCGTCCTCCCCCGTCGATGGCCAATGATCCTATCTTCACTACACCCCGTCCTTCCATGTTCTCAAGAAGCGACAAGAACACCTCCACCACACGATCTGTCTCGGATACGAAACCTGATATCAACATCGGCAGATTGCATATGCCCGTCAGGCGCCGTCAGAGCAGTGACTCTCTTCCCGATATGCTACTGAGCGCAATGCCCGGCTCTCCTTGTTGCCCTAACATCGAGAGAATCACCACCGCTGTTCCTCGTACTCGCAGTAATGCGAGGTACGCGTTCACTGATGTGCATGCCCTTGGCCGAGCCAATACTGCTCGTGACATGATGACCACCATCAAACGCCGCACATCCCCTCCTCCCCCAGATCTTGCAGACAATCAACCTAGGTCAAAGAGGCACAGTGCGCCCGCGGAGATGCAACTTAGGGGACGCTCTGGCTTTGAGCATCCAAACTTGTCATTGCCTGGAGGTTTCTGAACACTTAGAGATTATGGACTTTGTTGTAGTACTGCCGTGCAGTTGCTTCCATGGACAGCTTCTTAAACCCTAGTCTTTTCCTTAGTATAGATACGCTATCGCATATGTCTTGATGACACAGCTTTTACGCGTCTGAAGCCGTCTGGACACAAATTCGCTGCTTCTTTTACCTCTTGCCGCATCGCGTTACGCGATTGCAAACCCGCCTGATACACGTGCACTCCTTTGATATCACTGCCTACGCTCACCCTCTGTCATTTACGTGTTGCCATTAGTAGTTCTTAGTAAATATTACGAATACAACTTTTCAGAGGGAGCATGCACGTAAGAGCTGTTGACGGTACTTGATTACCTCCGGACCTGTGACTGTCCTACTTCCACGATTCCACCGTTCGCCACCGGTGTTCACGTGTATCAGAGATACTGCTGGGTGGTGGGTATGAACTAGCGCTGCTATCAGGTGGCATTTGATCTGGAGGCGGCGATGGGGGCCGCCCACGCAATCGAGCAATGACGTCGACACGTCGACCTAAGCAACAGCATCAGTATATTAAGACCATGACTGATGACCAAGTGTCCTCACTATAGTCAAGTCTAACATGTTCATCATGTAGTTCTTCGTCCGAGTCTGCGAGGGGATCGGTAGAAGTGACAACCTGCCATGCATCTAGTGACGTCCCATTCACATCAGTTTACATGGAATAATGCTCGTGACCCACGTTGTAGCATGTTTCTGTGAGGTCCGCGAGAGCTACCGTAGCTAAGTCTATGGTCGTCGCTAACTGCGGGGATATGAAGACGAGGTACACAGAAGCGCAAAAAAGGGCACACCAGAATGGGTCATCTGCGGCGCACGGTCGGGGGGCAGATAATGGATGTAAGGTTTGTCCCTGGTACCTTCTTGCTGTATCCTGAAAGGTCTTGGACGACCAGAATTGGGATCGGTCACTGAATCACATGGTTAACAGATAGCTAAATCAGTGATTGATAAATTGTCGCACATCTAGATGCAGACGCAGCGGCCTTGACTTTTTTCTCTTTTTCGATAGAGTTGACGAGTTTTTGCAGGAACAGATTTCTTTGTGCTGACATCGTCCTTCCCCATTCGATTTCATCGGGCGTGTCCACATTTTCCAGTAGCATCTCTTCGTCTGACAGACGGCGCAGCCAAGGAACCTTGCCGGGATGTTGGCGGGAGTAGTCGTCGTCGTACGGGTTTGGTTGATCAGGGCCTTCCAAATAGTGAAATACGAGCCATAGAAACGCACGCGCGCGGTCAGCTGAAGCTATGTTGATGGGCAAAAACAGGTCTAGGAAGTTCACAGGCGGATCGAAGTGAGTACTTGCAAGCGGCTGATGAGCAGTCAGTACAAGGAGACTAGGCACGAACGGGAACCTTACGGCCGCATGGTTTGCGAGAACAAATATTAGATTCACGATACTTGTGGATGGCAATTGATGGGCCCTCTGGCGGCATGGAGATGAGCTGCTGCACGAGGAACCATGGTGATGAATTCGCGTACGCTCTTCTGCAAGATTTCTTCCGGAGTAGACGGAGGCATGTTCTTGAGCTCAGAAGGCAGCAAAGCAGCCTTGAGACAATTCTTGATCCGCGGAGCATCTTGGGCATTACCATCAGTCTTCTGGAGCGACGGTACCGGATGATACGTCCGTAAAGCTGTCTTCATTTCTGGAAAAACTGCCGTCTTTCTGAGCACATTCAAAGAGCGAGGCGCGATGCAGACTTACATGCCATGGTGGTATTGATGCGACCCACGTTGGTCAGGAGAGAAATTTTGGAAAGCTCGACGGCAAAGGCAGGTGTTTCAGCCATCTTGTCTTTGAGGACTTTGGAGCACTTATGCGACATATACAACGCATTGACATAGAGATCGCAAAAGTGGACCTTGGAGTCCTCGCTGGGTGCTTGTGGGGTGAAAACTTTGTGTCTGTCATTGAATATATGATGAAGGAGATCGAACTGGACGTCCTCGCGAGTGAGAGGTTCTGCGTCGTTGCGCTTTATGGGGAGAGCTTTACGACTCAGGTATCCCACGCTGGGAATGCACAGGACATGAACAATGAGCTACGTCAATGGATTAACTTAGTGGATGGAAACATACAGAGGAGCAGGATCGTTTGGCCACTGGTTAGTGGGCTGGGGATGGATGTCGGGAGTTGAAGCCATGAAAGGATACGAGAGAAAAGGATGGATGTACTATATGAAAGGAAACATGAGGCAGCAATTCTTTCCTATTCATGATGACCATTTGTGTATTGCAGGTATGCTTAATTGACAGAATCTCACGTGTAGTGCCACGGGGCCAAGCTAAGTCGATCAGCGCCTGAGTCCTGACGGATAGGTGCAAAAGTACTCACTGAGTACTAGAAATTTATATCATCGCCTTGAACAATGTGTTGGCCTGAACGGTTGCCAGCGATACTATGAACCTAACTAGTATAGTATCCTCTGGCCAACCAGCTGGAAACGAACCCATTGAATTCGTTGGTTTTGCCGATCGATCAACCTTCGCGGAACCAAATGTGAGAAACCATTTCCAAATTTACTCTTCACTTTTTCAAAATCTGCAGCCAGCACACCCACCTGCTGTACTAAATTGTAAACCATGGACAACGTCAAGTTCGACGAGGCTACACAAGTACGTGTCCATACTTTACAACTTCTATATATTCTCAGACAGCCCTCGCAGAAAGAGCTTACTACGTTCTTAGAGCGCGAACAAGCTCAAGCTCGCGTCAACTCCACTGTGCATTCCCTCACAAGCATGTGTTGGGACAAGTGAGTCTCCGTCTTGTCATCAATCAACTTTCATTAACAAATTTCTTCATACACAGATGTATCACCGGCACTCCAGGGTCTCGCTTCGCCCGCGGGGAGGAGAGCTGTCTTTTGAACTGCGTGGACCGCTTCATGGATACAAGTTTATACATCATTAAGACCATAGAGGGACAACGCTCGCAGCAAATGCAATCATGACCTGCAGTATAGTACAATACTTACCGGTTGACCTTGACACTTAATTGTTTACATCATCTCACCTCATCCAGCCCAGAACATACTAATATACAAAAAGCATAAGGGACATCCAAATAGCCTTGAGTACACAAACAGTCCGTTACAAAAAAGCCTTTACCAACCTCGACCACAATACACCTACTGCCGCCGGAGCGAGAAAACAGAAAGCATCTGGTATCTCGCGGCGACTCCGTAGTTCCAGTGGAATCTCGATAGCACCATGATGACCAGCGGGGAAATAATCTGAGTGGAGGAACGTGGTGATAAATTGGTCCTTGTCCATCCACAACTTTCTAAGCCATCGATCAAAGGCGGCCTTCTCCTGATCTGGGAAATCCACTTCAAGGGGCTCATGGTTAGACCCGTTGGGAGTTACCGCGGGATTCGTCCCAGAGATGTCTCCTATGGGAATATCCTTTGCGACGTCAAATAATCGTAGATGCATGTGCACTACAGGTGGAGGTACGCGGTCGCAGAATATTGAGCGCAGTGTGTAGAAAGACTGCCCATATCCCTTTGGCGGTATGCCTAACAGCAGGATGTAACAATGCTTAGCAGAATATTGCAACATCCAGAAACGTACCTGGATATATCATCGTGACGTCGATCAGTTTCAAAGTCGGCATGCGCGGCGCAAGGGAGCGGAGACTATAGTGAAGTCCCGTCGACCGAGGCAGCAGGATGTTTAGTGGATCAGGCTATAGAAAACATGGTCATCATTGATACTTCACTCGATACGGTGGTGGAAACGTACAACACCAAGCTTATCCGCGTATTGCCTACTGATAGGGCGTGTATCTTTACTCACGAGAGTGCCCTCTGGAAACAGGATAAAGGTGAACGGTTTGTCTTCTTGTTCCGCTTTTCGGCCGAGTTTCGCGAGTGTCGATGATAATTGCAGCCTGTCAGAGGCCCATGAACGCGCAAGAAAGATGAATCTGTACATTTGCATTGCCTTCACAGTTGTTACTATTAGCAAAAGAACTCCGAAATTTACGGCAACCACGTACCGGCCCAACGAGAGGTACCCATTTCAGGCTGTTCTTTAGTACAATGAAGACATCCTTGTGCGTTCCCATAAAGTACGTGAGGCACCAGACATACCACCAGTCAGAGTAGACCTGCCAGTAAATCAGCGCTTGCCGCACGATGAGCGATCAGGGTGAGCACGCACCTGATGGTTCGCGATGACAACGGATTTAGAGGGCAGGTGCAACGCCACTACGTTGCCAGACGCATCGCGCTCGACAACGTGCCTAATCTCCTCTTCTGTGAACTTCCCTTGTCCTTCCCGCTCGAATGTGATAGAAAGGCGTGTTGGGGCGAACCATTGGTTCATCAAATCTAGCAGGACATGTCGTCTTGTAGTGTCGCCGGTATCGGCAATATCACTCACTCATAAGTGTCGCAAATGCGCCCTTCGTATACCGTATCCCCTCGTCATATAACTTCCGAGCCCGCGAACTTGAAGGGAAAAGCTTCAAAGGCAGTAGAAATAAAAGTTGAAATGCGTGGACCATTAGACATCCTGGGATAAATAATGCGAAGAAGAGGAACCCATTAAGTGTCTGGGTCCACGTCCTTGGAGGACGTGCAAATATGGGGAGTTCATGCGGTCGAGCAACGACAGTCATGGCGGAAGAGAAAGGATGCGTGGGCGTCGCAGCTGGGAACAGTCAACTCTTGAAGCATGCTTTCAAAGTGCGGCTGCGCGCATCTATTAGGCTGGGTAGATAACACACATGTTCCAATTACTAGTAGCCGCATCACACACGCGTAGTATACCAGTGCTAAGTAGTTTAGTACTTACGAGTCGACAAGATCCGTAGCAAATCTGAAGTTCTGTATGCATAGCCCCGCGTTACGCTTCTGTCATAATCACCGACGCCTAACAAGGATGCCTACAGGCCTTCCGGAAAACGCTCTGCCTTGTCTGCTTTATTTACACATCCAAAAACAAATGTGATGTCACTGAATCCCTCACGTCCAGATTGTGTCCAGACCAAGTTCGGCAACGAGCGCCATCAAGAACGACGCACGGTCAATCCCGATAAGGCATGTCCTGGTCGGCATCACTAAGAGTGTCGGGCCGCACTTCAATTGTAGTTTGATTGACTGCGCCTGGAAGATAGGTCTTATGTTTAACAGATTTGACATAAACTACACCACAATGTATTTCCCACTAGCAAACAAAGGGTTTTCCGACTTGACCATTCAGATATGCTTCGACGATGAGCTATCGTTGATCACTGAGACGAGTGTCAGATACAAAGACGCGAACACTGACCTTTATCGACACATAAGCCCCAGCAACACAGATGAAAGCGCCAGAAAGAATGGTCAGCACTGCTAATATAGCCCCGATTGGTCGTTGTTTGATTCCGTCCACGCCACCCTTGAGATGGTACACGTCATGCAACCAGAAAAATCCGGCCAGACCGTACGTGTACCACGCGGCAAAGAGGGCTGCCGCGATGCCGATTAGGTAGGAGAATATCGGAACGGCGATGGCGAGAATTGCGGCGATAGCTATGCCTGCAAAACATAGAAGAGTCCAGACCGTCCATCCGAGTAATGTATGAGAATGGATGTGCTCTGAATGGCGAAATGTGCGGACAAACACCAGCTTAGCAGCTGTATGAGTGTACAGTCCGGCAGAGCTTCCCGAAATGATTTAGTATGGACTAGACTAAACGCCAAGGCATCACTGACAACAGGAAATTAGCGAGAGCAATGCCAAATGTCGCCTTTGCCCATGCCGGAGGAAGAGAAAAGAAGGCCGGGGACTGCACCGTGTTCCCAATGTAGACGTACAGAACTATACTGAAAACAGCATAAAATACTGTAGCGAAAACCTGCAGGCACCAGGCTGCCTGAAGCTCGTCTTCAGTTACAATGTAATCAAGTGCAGGGGCGTTCTGACCTTCATAGCGTCCTGGGGTCTGCGCATCTCAGATATTAGAATAAAGAACCTATCAGAGGTCAGCTTCCGCAGAAATAGCATGCACAAAGTCATACATGAAGTGCCCTAGTAAAGTATTCAGGAGTGTTGATTAACATCACAAAATTTCATACCAGCATATGCAAAAACCTACCGAGCAGATGAGTGATGCTGAACTCGAAGACATAAGAAAGTACGCACAGGGTTTGTGACAGCCAAGAAGGCTTCATAAAAGTTACTAGAGGCAGTTATAGTCAGCGACCGTCCAGGAACTGGATTCGCTCCTGCTCCAATCATTGCAACAAAACCAGCCAGGGTAATGACCCCTGCACTGAGAAGGCCCATCCATGCCAAACGACCCAGTGTCCGCGGTAGTGAAATCAAGAAAGCGACGGCGGCAGTGATAATAACCAGATACATGCTACACATGCCCTGATTCGAAAGTGTTGACAGTGCCTGCTGGCTAGAAAGCAGTTCAGAGCCCTGTTTGGCATAAATCAGTCGTGAGGTGTTCAATTTGATGCGATGACGCACAGAACCAAATACAGCGAAAGCGACAGTTCCGAAGGCAAGCAGTTCCCGAGCCACAGGTCCGAACATAATGTATCCAGCATCACCTAGAGCATATCAAGTGTTTGAAAGTCATTGACGGTAGAATCGATTACCCATGGTGTGCACGTTGGAATGATTCAGCTTGAAGTCGATGAGCAACTTCGCAGTATAGAGGCCAAAGATACCGAGAAACACGATTAGAATAACAGCGGGCACGATGCCTAAAGAATTTGTAAAACGCTGCCCTTCATGAGAATCACAGCAGTGGGCTCACCAACAACTGCCAGTGCACTTGGGAGAGACAGCATACCATTGCTGACGATTTCTGCTATCATGAGGAGGCTAACAGACTACGTTGATCAAGATTTGACTGTGTGCAATCTCGGATAGACGCACCTGCCAGCTGAGTGTCTTGTACTGAATCTGATGGATGTCATCTTCAGCGAAAACATCTCTAGAATTTCCCGAATCTTGCTTCTCGGCAGATGTTGATGCATTCTCGTCTGCATAGGATTGTCCATGCACTTCATACATTGAGTGGGACGCCATCAACGAGGGCAGTAATATTCTAGTTTATGAGAGCATTCACGTTCTATAAGTAATGCGGAATCCATAAGATAAGGACCGGGGCTTACCCATTCAAAAGTAGATATTGAGCGCCAAGGCTTCAGGCACTGCGCAGAGAACAAACGCATTCTGACAGTGTAACGGTTGCAGTCGCCATTGATAGCACACCTATCACAGTCAAGTGATAATATGGTAACTGCGTACGGAGACCCGCTAGGATCTGACTAAAAGCGCAATGCTATGAACGTCAAATATGCGCTGCACGTTCCGTTATTTGCCAGTCTAGTAGACAGCGCCTGTTGGAATAGAAAACGTCAATTCGGCACCCGGAAAAGTCCAGGAGGCGGACGTAAAGGCAGCCGTCATGGTGTGTACGAACGATATCACAGGTCCAACATGATATAGTCGGTGTTGCGTGATTATTGGCCCTTGGAATGCAAAACGCGGACGAGCTTGCCCATGGATAAGATGGTGTGTACGTTCGAATGTTCAACTGTTCAATAGAATGGTTCAACTTGAAGTCCTAATAGGCATAGCAGGCGCTAAAAATACCGTGGGGCCCGATACCAAGCAGGCACGACCCTAACTATGTCACTGCAGGGTCGACTCAGGCTGGTGCAAGTCATGTCTCAAGTTGACTCTCAAGGGAAAAATCACTCCAGCAATGAACGACGAGAACATGTCAATCCTGTGCAAGACCGATGCGAAAGGTTTTAGGTGAAGCCTGAAGGGAGTCTTACCTTGTACGTATTATATCGTGTTTCAGCGGTAGAGGGTCTTTTGGACGCGAGCTCGCCTGATTGGCAGTGTAAGCTGCAGAAGTTGCGACGACACTGGAGGACTTATGATATTACTACTACTAAGGTCTCGTAACAGCTGTCAGATGGAAGAACGAAGAGTAATAGGTTGAAAGCACGCATTCTTGGGCACTGGGAGGGAGTTCAAAGCAAGGAGTGGTAGGATGAGACGATTGTGGGTGACAATGTTAATCCCAAAAGTCAATTATGAAATTAAGCCATGTGTTCCTGCGAGTCATCGCTCACGGGCACACGACTGACAAAGGAACCCCAAACTGGGTGGCAGTGTTGTTGGCCAGACAGCAACGAAAATAGGCTCTATACTAAGCACTACATTTCTGTGCGCTGCAGGTTTTTTGTCCTGTTTTCAAGAAACTGACGGGCTCAGTGACGGGATCCTTATTCTGCTCGGGGACGCGTTGAAACTTGACGCCACAACCGTTCTTATCATTGTAGCCGACAACGTTAACGGTAACGAGATTAAAGGAGTTGCCAGTGGAACCTAGGAGAGCTCGAGGTACGCTGGGTCAATAAAAAGCATTGGAGACTACAAAACAGGTCTTCGAAGCGTTCTCGAACGTTCCCCGTGACGACTCGGAGGAGTACTTGCGTAAAAACTCAGAGGAGTACTTGCGTAACACTCAGGGCCTTTAGCGTTGAATCGCTCTTTTTGCCTACGTGATGTCGAACTCAAACACTAGTATGGGAACTGGCCGTCCTCTCTGGAAATCCAACACCCACTTGTTGTCCAGACGTGACGTCCATAGGCCCATCATTTCTTCAGACGCCAAACATCCTTCCCCTGCTCCCCTTTGCATTCCGTCAGATTACTTCGAAATTCATTCACGGCCCGGCCCCCAATTGAGTCCTGGTCGTACTTTTCATGCTTACGATCTTCCCCGGAAGCATTCCAGGAAGGTTGATCAGGACAAAGGCAAAGAGAAAGAGAAAGCGACCGAGCTCTCCTACGCGTTCCCAACTGTGGATCTTGCTCTCGAGGTCCCCGACTTCTTGTCGGGAGGTGATATCACTCCGAAGGTCCTGCGTCACCGGACACGCACAGGTCCATCATCCACCAAGCCAAAGTGGAAAGAGACCCCCATTCCATCACTGCGGCTCTCTGAAACCTCGAGTCTTGCGGAATCCCCCCCGCAAACTCCAAGAGACTCATCTTCTATTAGAAACTACTCGCTCGGCCATTTTCCGGTAGTCGTCTCAGCTCCGGTTGCCGGGGTGGAGGCCATGGACGCGATGGTTGATGGAATGAATGGCTTTACGATGGAAGACTTTTTCGGAAAAAGCTCCTCTAGTCGCTCAAGGTTTGGTAATGCAAGACACCACCCTTTATACCAACCACCTCTACCCACTCCTCCACCTGGCGTAGTCCTTGGCAGAGGGAAAAGTCGGAGACAAGAGGAAATCGTGCCTTCAGATGAAGATGACGACGAACCAAGACCATCGCCTCCCGCCCGCCGCACTCCTCGTCGCGCTCATGCGCGACCTGGCTCTGCACGCAAAGGCTCCTCATCCACAATCACAGTTGACTCTGGGCTGTATGAAGGCACCTCTTCGATACTAGTTGATGACTCCGTTAATGACCTTCCGATCGCTCTTGTGCAGCCACCAGAGCGTCCAAGGACTGTGGTTCCTTCTATATCGGAAATCATCCGGAACCACGCTCCAGTTTCTGCTCGGAACCGTTCCAGAGAGCCTTCAAAACAAGGGTCAAGTTGTATCCACAGCGTTAGCCATAACAACGATATCGAGAACGAGGAATCAGAGCTTGAGCCGCTCACGACTGATAAAGAAACTGAACCGTTGGGTAGATCCTCCATTGATAGCATTGCAGACGAAGTCCGTCGCACGTTCCATAACCAGAAAAACTCGCGTGTAGCGGCCCCGTTGACATCACATCGTGCTCCTCCACTCACCGTCATACCTTCGAACACATCAGACAGCTCAAGTGTCCGCCTTCGCGGGGCAGCCGAGGACGTTTATACCCATTCATCCGCATCAGCATGCGATTCGCAGCACTCACTAGAACCTATTCCCATTTCCACTTCTCCTACATCTGTGCCCCAAGCCATAGCAGAATATCTTCGCTCTGCTAGATTGACAACTTTGCTGAAACTCACGCGATTCCCTCATGCTTCACTTGATCACCCTCTGACCGTCAGTCTTGCCGATATGGGCGATCCGAATGGTTTTCCTCTGATTGTATTTCTTGGTCTGGGCTGTGTCAGACACGTCATGGGTTTGTACGATGAAATGGCAGACTGTCTTGGCCTGCGCCTGATCGCCATTGATAGGTAAGTTATTGGCAGTCGACAGACGATAGTTTTGCTGACGCGTGTATAGATGGGGTCTAGGCCGTACCGAGACACCTCATTCCAAATCTGCTAGAGGTATCATGGAATGGGCGGCAGCTGTTGAGGAGGTGCTCGACCAGCTGAACATAAATGAATGCAGCATCGTTGCTCACTCAGCTGGCGCACCCTACGCTTTGGCCTTTGCGAACCGTGTTCCTAGTCGTATTCGGGGCGACCTTTGTCTGCTAGCACCATGGATAGGCGGCTCCGAAAGCGGTGAGTTCTGAAGGGACTTGCGGTTGTGTTTCTTTACTCAGCTGGTGTACAGGAGGATACCGGTGGCTCAAGTACGTCCCAAATGGCATTCTAAAGACCTGCTCAGGCAGCGGAGTGGAAGATCCAGGCATGGATGCTAGGAAAGCCGCCAACTGTTGCTTACCGAGGAATTGGTTACACTGCACCACCGTCCCCCAGATTTCAGAATGGAAAGTCGACATCTAGCAATGGAGTGGAGACTCTGTCACGACCTCAGAGCCCTGGCAGAAACAGTGTTTACCCATCGGATATTGCCAAGAGACGGATGAGTTTAGGCTCTGTTCTATCTAGTGATTATGATGATCTACGAGATTTCGATGGTCGCTTTGGGAGCCAAAGCACGCTTGGCGCACGTTCAATGACGCAGCAGAGCAGACCAAAGCCATCTCGAGGAATTCTAAGCAGGCTTAAATCATCCAAAGCAATTTCCCAACCTCCTTCACCTGCTATCGAGACTCCCCACTCCTCAACCGTCGGGAAAACGCTCAAAACTCTCAGATCCATGGGCTCCCTCAAGGGCAGATCATCTTCCGCTCCAAACACAATCAAGAAAGTCGATTTCCCGAGTCCACAGCTACCTGAACCATTGTCGTTAGATATGGGCTTAGGACTTGGTGAAATCGATTGGAGTACCACGAAGGCTCGATCCTCACCTAGTCCTACGCCCACCCCTCCACGCCCTCCACCCCTTATCAAACCAACCAAATCCGCTGAATTGCCCGCTGATGGTCCATCGGTCCAAACTTCTTCCCCGACAACACGGCCGGCGTTCCATATCCTTTAGTGCGTCCAGCGCAGGTATACCCCGATCAAGCCCGCCGAGCGTCCCGTCATCACCTCCTGCAAGCACTTTTTCCTCTCCCCATGTGAGCGCCCAAGCTGCATCCACTGCGTACCAAGCCGCTCTCGGCAATGCACTCATTGCCGCATCTCACGCTGAAGCATCAAAGGGGACGCACAGCGACCTTCTGCAGATCCTCAATCACGACAACCGTCCCTGGGGCTTTTCGTACAGCGACTTCCCTCACAAAGTCCAGGTCTGGTACGGAGATAGGGACGAGAAGATCGCTGAAAATGCAGTGAGGTGGATGGAAAAGGCGATGGGCGAAGATCGTTGTCACGTCAAAGTCGTGAAAGGCGCTGACCATGCTCTCATGTATAAGAGCTCGGTCGTTGTGGAGGTTCTGGAGCGAGTTAGAGAGTTCTGGTGAAGTTCTTTCGTTTTGCATCTTTGTTTTGCTTTTTACTTGCTTTGGAGGGACAACTTTTCACGCAACGGTCTCTCTTCCTTCAGCTTACATCTACGCTAATTCTATAACACCATGATTCCCCTTGCGATCGCATTCCCGTTTCCTGTACATACCCACATTCGCACATCGGAAGGGTCTCACTGTATTTTCGCCCCTTCCTTGCACTTGATACCTTCGGTATAATTTGTTGTTTAAACCTCATTATTAATACGTGTTGTAGACGCCAACAGGGAGGAATGTAAGAAAGTATCAAGCAATGTCCGTCAATATCTAAGTCCGTGAAGTCCGTTCCTTCGTGCCTACTTATCCCGGAGGCCTCATCACTGTGTCGCACTCTCAACGCCTTCACCAGGGATGACCTGGCGCGACATCAGGGGTGTTTCTGGGGCATCATCATTCGAATGGGGGGGACGAGAAGGTGAACCCCTTCCCTTCGAAGAAAAAAACGTCAAGCGCCTGGACTGCGTCATCACTGATCCTGCGGTGGAGACAGAAAACCTTGAAGACATGTTTGGTGCGGCAGGTCGGTTCTCTGCGTCCACGAAGCGCTGCATCTGGGAAACACGACGACGCCTGCTGCGCAGGAAGACAATGACTCCGAGGGTCAACGAAAGTAGACCAAGGAATGAAAATACTGTGATGATGGCAATTAAAGACCCTGCGAGCTTGGACGTCGACACAGCGTCGTTTTGGGACGGCGATGTCGGTAACGACGTCGTTTGCGAACTCGAACCTGACTGCACACTATGGGCTGACGAGGCAGACATGGTCGTGGAGGATGGCCCTGGCGTAACGGATATCACGGATGTACCCGACACTACAGGCCCAACGGTTGTGGCTGCCGGTGATGTCACGGTCGCCAGGCTAGTAACATCTTCTGAGGTTGTTACCACTGATGGTGCTGGAACAAAATGAGGGGGAGGGGAGGTGACTATAGGTGTTTCTGTTGATGCAGGGAGCGTAGGTAAGGATATAATACGACTAGTGTCCACTGTTATCACAGATGGTAGAACAAGAGGGGGTAAAGATGGGGCGGTAACTGAAAGTGTTTCTGATGATGCAGAAGGCATCACTGAAGACGACCCTACAGGTGTAGGTGAGGATGTGGTAGTTTCTACTGTTGTCACTGATGATGTAACCGTAGGGGACAAAGAGGAAGTGGTACAAGGTGTTTCTGATAATGCAGGGGACGTCACCGAAGATAGCACTTCGGGTGTAAGCAAGAATGGGGGGCGACTAGTTTCCACTGTTGTCACTGACGGCGTAACAGCAGGGGGTAACGATGGAGCGGCAGCTGTAGATGTTTCTGGCGATGCAAGGGGCGTCCCTGGAGACGTCCCTACGGGGACAGGCGATGATGCAGAAATATCAGTCCCTCCCGCAGAAGGTCCCCCAGCCTCTACCTGAGAGGAGCTTGAGGTCACCACTGACGAAGTAGTGCTTGAGGGCGTGGTCACGGAAGACGCAGACGACGTCGGAATCAAGCTCGTGCTCGATGGCGATGAACAAGATGAAGTTGCCATAGCTCCTGTGCTCGCAGATGTCATCGCCGACGTTGTTGCTGTGGATATTATCATAAACTCATGAGAACATACCAACAGATAATATGCACTTACCGTCTGAGGCTGGGATGCTAGCTGGGATGAGTCCCGAGTTTTTGGCTGCATGGTGCAAACCGCGAAGTTCGATGAAAACTGCAGATAGAGTAAGATCGTCCTGGTTCGCTAGTCGTTTAGAAGATGCATACCATCGACTTGTCCAACGACAGTACCTGTGCTCAGTCCAGGCGCCTTTAGAGATACACCAAGTTCCCGTTCTTCTGGGCCAACGGAAACACGCACGGGGGCAGCTTGAACTCCGTGCAAGGACCAGGAAAGAAGATTAAACAAGCAAATGAAATATAAAGCATAAAATAGGGTGTTGAAATTGAAAAGGCGAACGAAGGTGCGCAGCATCTCCGAAGCCGAGCTCCTGAGCTCAAGAACAGAATAAAAGGAATAAAAAGAAGCGGGAAGCGTCTCCCCCACGATGGATCGAGGGAATCAAAAAGCTCGGGCTGATTATAGCATAGCAGACGTCCACTTATCTGTGGTGTCGCAGGGTGCCGCACAGCTTCCCTGAGAGACTAACTTGGCAGCACAGTGTTAATGAGTCATTCTAGGCCACAGCCCAGAGAACATAGCAAGAACGTGAAGCGTTGCAAGACTCCGGAGTCGGTTGTAGGTCAAACCGGTACGATGCGCAACCTTGTTAGGCTTTGGAACGGTCCCGCACAACTTGACAGATCACAGTCCGTGACATGATGATCCTGCAGGGGTTTGGACGGCTGAGCTGAAGATAGACGCTAGCTCAGCTGACACGGCACCGCATGCCTGTGGGATGACCAGCCCAAAATAACATATACACATACCTGTTTTTCGCCGCACAGCACTTAAGATTAATGGTCATATGCATGATGTAGATGCTACATAAGAAGACACTAGTGGCATCAACTTCCGAAACAATCAAAACTGACCTAGTACGCCATAGCATAGTAACGGAAACAAAATTCACGATGAGCGGGGATGGAGCGTGTGCGGGATTCATTAACTTACATTATTATTACAGGTTCAGGAGATAGGCGGCTGCACCAGTGCGACTTGGCAAGTTGCCGCATCAAAGTTCAAACCAAGCCGATCATTGAGAACCAATCCCAAGGTGCTTCGGGAGACGCTCGCCATATCAGTTCAGCCTCATCCGTCCGACTCTCAACCACAAGTCTGAGTCTTTCAGACTCCGAAGAGTCCGGCCATGTCTGAAAAGAAAGCCCCAGCAAAACGGAGAAGCAGAGCTAAAGTCAAGGCCGAGGAGGGAGGAGACGACTCGCCAAATTTACCGCAACCGACTACGAGTACTAGCTCTCGGAAAAGAAAGGCCGTCAATCCTCTACCTAGGGAGCTACTGGCACCAGTCACTCACATGCAAGACGTACATGCAACCAGAGAGGAACGGCGGTCAGAACGTGCGTGAGATCTAGCTTGCCCGAGTCCGTTCAACAAATTGCTCATACCACAACCCAGTCGTACCAGTACCTCCCCATATCCTCGAACGTCAGCGCCCTCGCCGTGCACATTCCTTTCATCCAACAGATCCCCCATATCGTCGCACACCCGCTGATTTACGCTCGGCGCGAAGGCCCAGCGTATCCAACATAGCCCCACGACCACCGCGATCCCGGCGATCAAGCATGCCAGGCCCAGAGCGCAACATGCTACAGCGTGAGCTTCTCTTCAGGTTCCTATGCGACACGGCTTATGTATCCGTTTAACATCAGATGCGTGGCACACTGTCATGAATACCGATCCCCTCGTTGACTCGGATGAGGAATGTCATGATAGTCACGTTCGAACAGACTATGGTGCGTCAACCCACTTTCCACTACGATAACCTTCTCTGAGACGAGCCGCAGTCAAGAGAATGCAAGTAATCTCTCGCCTAAGAGGCAGGCAACCGACTCCAGAAGGAGAAGAGGCTGCATATGCAGCGCCAATGACCGTACGGCCATCCCACTTCGAGGCCCACCCAGGGCGTCTCCCCTCTGTATTCTGAACGCTCGGAATTGTAACGGACTACATGTACTATACTGCCTACCTCTTCGTTGTTGTTCTAGTTTGTTGTATGTACTGACTGTATGGACTACATCTGAGCGTGTCTGCACATCGAAGCATGTGATTTGAGCAATTGATTGGTAGCCTACATTCAATATGCACAGAATTCCAAAGTGTGTAATGTATAGTATGCCAGGGAGGGGACGTGAGGGTGCACCGAACGAAGGGGGACAAGGGGCGCAAAAATAACACGCAAAAAAAGAAGGAAAAAAGTAGAATAAACACACTAAAAATGTCAGATAAAACAGATTCTGGCAAACCCATCTAGTCCCGGATTAAAATACATACTGCTTCATAACAGCATTACAACTTCACAGACCGAGAGACCAGGGGTTGCCTCACTATTCTGCGAGCCACTTTTCGCACTTCTTGGCGTATTTATCGAGTAGCTGCGCCAGGTCGCGGATGACGAATGTCAGTACGACACTCGCGAAGAACTCGGAGGCGCGTTTTAGCTTGACTTCTGCGGCAGCCCGGAGATCTATTGGGAACGCAGCATATGTTGCTGCGACGGGCTGCGACAACAGCGCCTTTGTATGTTCATCGATGAGCTGGGCTTGCGTAAACAGCCTGTTCAATCCAGACACATAGGCAGCAGGCGAATCAAGGCTATTTCGCACGTCAATAGAAGGCAGAGATATAATAAAAGCAAGAGACGAACTTCTTTCCATTGGTAAACTTGTCGATTTGTCGAGTGAGCTTGCCTCCCCATGATGTTACCTGAACGAACAAGTGACGCGTTGAGCCACGAGGACGAACGAGCCATCTGAAGATTTCTTACCCCGCCGCTTTTCTTAACCACAAAACCTTCGCCCACACCAAGCTTCTTGCCAAAGTTTGCGACGACACTATCACATATCAAGGAAAATTCCTCTAACTTGCCTACCCATGTTTCAGCTTCCTTGCGAGTTACGCTGCCGATGCCCAAGGCCAGTCCACTGCAAACGCTCGCGCCAAAGGACTCCACGCTGCATTGCTGCATCTCCTCGAGGGCTGAGCAAAGCACTTCCACAACGCGAACTTTTTCTGGTATGTTTGCGAGTTTAGCTCCACCTTGTGACCAAACCTCTTGCGGTACATGCAGTCGTCTCGTGATATAACCGCCAGATCTCGAGGTCATAGTGTTCGCCAGGAGAGTCATCATATGATACGGTTTCCTTTGACTGTCAGCGGGAGGAGCAGGGGGGAGCGGAGAAGTAGGTGTCGTCGGCAAATTGGATATCAGTGCTGGTGGAGGCACTAGCGTCAATGCCGGAGGCGGTGATAACAATTCTGTCTGCACCATCAATTGAGGCAGTTGCGGGATGTTGATGCTGATATTCTGCTGCAACTTCGACGGATTGGACATTTTACGGGGTATTAGTCCATTGAGCCCGGCTGTGTGTGGTAATGGGGGTCGCTGAGAATCGAATGGTGAGATATGGCCATTGCCTACAGAAGGCCTACGTCCTGGTTGTGACGAAGCGCGACTTCGCCCGACCACAAGAGGCATTACACTAGGGGGGTACCGGTGACCCTGTAGGCTTTTGGGCAGGAAGAGAGAACGCCGAGGGTGATGGTGATTCAGTAGGTGAAGGGCTGCCAGTCGAAGGGGGAGCAGACATCTTGGTGCGCCTCTGATGAATCGTACCCATCGCTAGGGAGGTGTTGATCAGCTGTTGACCACTTGTCATGCTCATCGACTCTCCCCGAACTCGTGGAGTAATAGCTTGTGGTACTGGCGATTCAGGTGATCGTACAGAATATGATGTGGCTGTAGGTGATGGAAGTGGAGGCAATGGATGAGAATCTCGAATTGCAGTGCGCGGCGTATCAGGCCGTCGGGGTAACGAAGCCGTGACGTCTTCGTCGTCTATGCTCTCCTGGGTGGGCGGACCGTCAAGCCTCATCCCCTCTTCAGTAACAGAGGTCAGTCTTGTTCCTGACCCCGTTCGTCTGTGACCAACTGAATTTCCGCGAGGGCGGGTGGTTTCTAGGAACCTGCTGGTCTGCGAAGGCATTGTTGCGGAAATAGCGGGTACGGCAGAGTCTAGGGGTGGTGGCGGCGGCGATAAGGCTGGAGGTGGGGCAGCAGGAGGAAAAACAGAAGCGGCTCGAGGTCGACCAGTGACTGACGGGGTATACTGGGTTCGGTTCGCCGGAAGGGTTGCGGTCCGGTTGAGAGGGGTAGTAGAATTATCCTGGGGACTAGATGGTGGAGGTGGAAGAGGTGAGACTGGTACAGCATAGGGATGTTGTAGTGATATGCCATTGGTTCTTTGACCGAATTCGGTGGTCAGATAACTAGCATTGAGAAGGGCAGCTCCAATGCCTTCATGGCCATCATTATCGTCATCACGGTTATGGTTATGTACGCCGACGTGCTGAGGGTCATCTTGGGTATGTTCTGTGGGATACGAGGAGATTCTATGAGAATCGGAAGTGGGTGAAAGGGAAGATGGGGATGGAGGTTGTGTGGAATCTGTAGATGTGGATGGGGCGTAGACAGAGGATGGGGAATGAGGTATGGGGGGTATGCTGTATATCAAGCTGAGAATATTCATACGGTCAGCATAGGTGTCGTGCTGAAACGGAGAAGATGAGATGAGGTGGAATTCGCGACTAGAATGAGTGAATTGCTTACTATTGATTTGAGACGTCTGACTTCTTCTTCTTGGGCGACTACACTTCTCCGTCTGCCGTTCCGTCTGGGGCGTTCTGTGCTGTCTTCGCCTCTTCTTACTCGCTCCATAACTTCACTGAGTAGAGCCACACTCCGACCGTATGCCATCACAGCAGCATGGGGGTCATCATTTGTGGAGTCTAACTGAACTGCTTCACGGGCGAGCTCCAAGGCTCTTGTAAGAGCGCGTCGAGAAGATGGACGAGACTGTGACGGGTTGCGGGACTGAGTGGGTGACAACAACAGACGGTCAGGCACGATATCCTGGTGGTGTGATGATGACGTGGGCTGAAGGGCAGATCTAGGCGAAGGGTCGGATAAGACACCGAAGTCATGGGCGACGGTGCTGGAAGATGGCTGCGGACTGTTGGAGGCCGAAGTAGATGCTTGCCTTGTCTGAAACGCGGCTATTGCAGCGAGATTTGCAGAGGCAGAAGGTCTGCCATAATTGGATTGGCTGCCACTGGTACTCGACCTGTGTCTGGTGGCATAGGAAAGTTCTTCGGTGATATGTGAAGGAGGCTCATCGTCAGGATGGTAGGGTGCAGATGTAGATGCTAAAGGTAGGCTTGGAATTGGTTGACTTGGTGGTGGTCCTGCAGGAGGAAAGTTGGCAGCAGAAGAACGGCGACGCTGTGTGAGAGATGCGAGGGTGAAGGAGGAGGGAGGGGGAACGGGAGAAGATGGAGGAGAATGAGTAGACGCGTGATCGTGCGATTGGCGAGTACGATGAAGGATGGATAGTGGGCGTGAGTTGAACTCCGGGTCCATGACTGTCCCAGTCAAACCAGAATTCGACCTCGAAAGGTACAGAAAATTATGTTGATGAGTTTCACTAACCCAAATCGGTGTCAACCTGAAACCACCAGATAACAACTCCAATCTATGATATCTCCTAGACCCTAAAGAAAGAAACGAAAGGTAAGGTAAGGACGGTTGTGCTGTAGCCCACCGAGTCTACAGTCAACCCTCCGTTTCAACAATAATTGTCCCGACCGAGTTTGGTAGTTACAACTATTAATATGATCTCACACACTGGTCTCTTCAACTTCGCCAACAACTCAATATTGCGTATTCAGTCCACGCGCTTCCAGTCGCACTGCATATTGATCCAGCGGTATGTTTCATATCATGATGAGAACAAACACAAAAAAGTGAAGCAGTAAATGTCTCTTTGAATGCATTTTACTAGAAAAACGATTACGACCTGTCAAGAAGCCTCGAAAGCTGGGTAAATTTCACGTAAAGAATGGCAATGGATTATCCGGTATATATAAAATCGCAGAGTAGACAGAAACGAGCGGACGGACGATTTGCAACACGGAGGGTATAATTGTCGACCACAGTGCCCAACACATCTAGCCATCCACCTCATTTCAGTCTCGGAACTCTGCCTGAGACCCTTGAGCAACAAGGCGACTCTCCAAATTTCTGTGTCGTCATCATCAGCCAACCTTTCTCTCATCACATTTCCATAGAAACCTTACCTGAGCGATTCCTCTTTTGCCAGCAGTTCCTGTCGCTTTTCGTTGATCTCCCGTTGCACTTTGAGTTCAATCTCACGAAGCTATTCGTCCACGAGAACAGCCCGTCAGCAAAATCAAATCAAATCACTGCCTATAATCACATACCTTCTCCTCTTCCCGGCGAAGCTGCTCCTCCTTGAGACGCACGCTCTGTGTAGCCAGCTCTTCTGGAAGAATAGAAGAATCACTGCACGATTCATTAATTATTATGAACATCAGAAATCAATATCGATATTCTTACTGTGTATCCGCGTGCACTGTCCGAGAAAGCTTCTCAGTACGGTAAGTCTCGTAAAGCACATCATGGGTCAGTGACTTCAGGTCGCCAAGGTGAGAGCTGTACCAAACACATTTCCTTAGCATTTCCCAGAAACGGCTGGATCGACGCTTACTTCAACAACGCACTCCGCAGTCTGCTAAAGTCCGAGTGTTTTGGGTTGTCGACCTCTGCAATGCCCCAAGGGTATATCCTGGCGCGTACTGGTTGCCCGTCCATCTCGATTTCCTCCTCCGAACCGATGATGGCAAAAGGAAGTAATGCCTATATCATTTACGTAAATGCCCGTCACAAGTTCAAATTACGTCACGTACTCGCAATTCGCTGTTGTCCTGGATGGTCTCCTCGTCATCCTCTTCCACGTCGTAAGGGAAGTTGTAGACAGGGATGTCATAGTGTTCGATATCCTCCATGATCTACGTCACCGCGTCAACCTCGGTTAAAAATATACTGCGGGGCACGAACCCGCTTCTTGAAACCCCGAAGCTCGCTGGGTGTCAACGAATCTGCTTTTCCAATAACAGGTAATCACGTTAACACGAGGCGAGAGACGGCGCATCAGCTCGATGTCCATCTCCCTCAAACTATAACACAACCAGTTAGCGCACTGTATCAATGTGATGCGTGAAAGGATGCGTACGAGTGACCTGTAGGGAGGGATGAAGTACAAAAGTGCGTGCACTCGGTTATCCCTGAAGCGAGGGTTACGCTTGATACGAGACTCCTCAGCCAAAATGTCATCATATTGACGCTCGAGGTAGCCAACAATTTCTTGGAAGCTAAAACCAAACGTTATTCAGTGGGATATGTGAGGATTGTTATATACGAACGCAAACTCATTGTCGATGTTGTCCCCAAAACCAGGTGTGTCAACGATGGTAAGCGCAATGCGAACACCGTCCTCCTCCAACTCTGTGACAATGAATGATATGATTGAATACGACGTAAACACTACACGGTTGGTGCGACTGACCGACGTTGGCAGGCTTGATCCTGATACCCTCCTCGATATGCGCGGTGTCTGGGTGGTCAGAGACCTTGTGCGCTAGGACCTCGGACTCGCAAAGAGTGTTCACAAAGGTCGTACGGCCAGTACCAGAGGCACCTGCAACACGTTGAGAAAATCGACCGGTCAACGATCACCGAATACAAGTCGAAACAATAACTGGAGAGATTAACTGACCGACGACCATGAGGGTGAACTGGACACCCTTCTTGACCTTGTTTCCTCTGCGTCTGCCGGCGAAAGACATTTTGTGAAAGTTTGACTTTTGGGTTGCTTCACTTGCGTGCAGAGCAAAACAGAGACGAAGGGGAAAGTTGACCTCGCCTATTCAAACTCCGCCCAGCCGCGCCACCATCGCGACGGGTCCGAATACTGTGCCCTTGAGTAGCTCTCTCTCCATCTCCAGTTTGCTGTTAGACTTTGTGTTGAAAAATAACTGACGCGTTTTTGCATGGTCGTTTTTAGTGCAGTATATCGCCGCATGTCATGTGGTCGACGTCGGCTGCTTGACATCCAGACGCGCCCTTTCCATTCAGGGTTTGTAACATGTCTCGACGACACGGTCACTGTCAAAGCTGCACGCCCCGCAGTGACCATCACAAAAAAGAAATTTTCAGAGCTTCCCAAGCGACGCGTCGCGGTGGAGGAGCAATCGCTTCCACCTCTTTCTGCCAAGGTTCAGAGCCCAAGTGACACGAGCGTCCCTAATGATCTTGTAATTCCTTCTTGTGCGCAATTCAGATGTATTTGTGAAACCTCTTTCTTATCAAATGTAAATGCGCATGCGATTCATCCAGCATCTCGCTTGAACACCACCGAGGAAACTGAAAGAGGCATAAGAAACGCGCAAGGTTTGGACGCTTCATTACTGCAGAGTAATACAATCGTCGAGGAAGAACAGCCCAGAAAACGCAGAGGAAGGCGAAAGATAGCAGTATCCGATGGTGCTCTTGCTGCCGACGCAGGTATGCTCATTTCCTAGCTGATCGACAGTAGACCGTCATGCGATTCTCACAGGGGCTGAGATCTCCGCAACTACCGGCACTCCAAAGAAGACTCGCCGGCGTCGAAAAACAAAGGTGGACGACTCGGTGGACAGTATTGCACCTCCAAAACAGCCGCGCAACATGCTTGCCACTGAGATCCTGAACAACCTTGCTAAGTTCCCCCATTGCATCCTCCTGACTCGTGTCGGTCAGTTTTATGAGGTACTGTGCGCTTGCATCTACTTTTGAACCTCGCTCAACTGTCCCTGCTGCAGTCCTACTTTGACCAAGCAATCGAGGTTGCTCGTCTACTGAACATCAAATTGACTTCTCGTGTTTGGGACAAACAATCTATCGCCATGTGCGGTTTCCCACTGATGCATCTGGACAAGTATCTCAAGGTCCTCGTCCAACAAAACAAACGGTTCGTCGCTACGTGCGAAGAGTTTCCTCGGTATTCTGTGTCCGGCCAGAAACCCGAGTTCGATCGACGAGTGGTTCGCGTGATAACCCCTGGGACGCTTATTGATGAGCCGTTCATCAACCAGTATGAAAACAACTATCTCTTGTCTATCAGCGCAGATGGTGCAACTGAAGAAATGGATGGGACCTCTTTAGTGGGATTAGCCTGGATCGACGTTTCTACGGGCGAATTCTTTGCAAAGACATCATCTCGGGAGGCTTTGAAGGATGAACTGGCGAGGATATGCCCGCAAGAAGTTGTCCTGGAGGACAAACTCCAAGCTAACTTCTCACATCCCATTCAACAACTGCTTGTGGATGAAGGCTACTTTGTGTCGTATGTTACTCCCTCTCAAGAAACCTCGGTGAAGGACTCGCTCGAAACTGCTGTGGCTTCAGATGATCTCAACAAACTGGAGAGAGACATGGCGTCTGTCCCTTATGTCTATTCTCCAGAAGAGACATCAGCTATCCAAATCCTCACGAACTTTCTGCACGCTAATTTACTGGAGCACATGCCACGTCTTTCAATGCCGAGCCGCGAAGGCAACATGGAGCGCATGCAAATTGACTCTCACACCATCAAGGCACTTGAAATCAGGGAAAGCACGCGAGAAGGTGGCACGACGGGTAGCTTGCTGAGTGTCGTTAAAAGGACTGTAACACGTAGCGGAACACGTCTGCTGGCGCGATGGTTGTGTAAGTCCTTGTTATTCGATATAATTCCAGAGCTTCTGACACAGACTCAGGTTCACCGAGCACCTCGGTCAAAGAAATACAAGCTCGACAGTCATTGGTGGCCTTCTTTCACGCTAGACCACACTTACTCTCCGACGTCAGGCAGTTCTTGGATGATGTCGAAGACACGACACGCATCGTTCAGAGGTTCCTTCTTGGGCGAGGTGATCCTGGCGATTTGGTTTCGATCAGCAGGACGATTAACGTTTGGAGTGCAATTCGCAAGCGCTTGGAACTCGAGAAGCAAATGGAAAGCTCGGAACGAGGCTTTCTGCTTTCGGAAGATTGGTCAAGTGTCGATGCTCTTTTATCTAGAATGGCAGATCTGCACGTCCTTGAGAGTCGAATCAATCTGGCTTTACATGATATTGAAACTGCAGACGAGTCGAAAGATGAGAAGGACGCCGATAGCTCTCTGCCCGCCGATGCGGAGGAGACCAGCAGAATTGGTTCCAAGTTTGATATTCCCTCTAGGTGCCCCATTCGGCCAGAGTACGCAACATTATCGTTCCATACCCGCACTACTTACGTTTATTGGTCCAGATTTTCTACGCAACTGGCATCTCTTCATATCACCTTCATCGATTTACTAGAGCAAAGAAGGAAAATGGAGCGTCAACTTCAAGTAGACTATGGTGAGGTACATATCGTCCTTCGGGCCGCCACTGACTTAGTTGAGTAGAAGCACCTTCTCTGACCTTGCGTACTTCCCCTGCACAAGGAATGCATGTCCACATCGGTCGTTCAAGAAGAGACCAGACCACTGTGAAGACATCTCCGCTGTTCATTAATATATCGGAGAGTGGTTCGACGAGCTCCTATTTTTACCAGGTCTGTTCGTTCTCGTTACTCTTTCATGAAAAATGCCCATTTCAAACGATTGGCTGTAGCCATGGTCATCTCTAGGCAATCAGTTGGTTGAAACTGTGACGGCGATCACGAACGCTGAAAAGGAAGCTTTCAGCCTGCTGCGTAATGAGGTCAGTTGTCCCCGTCCAAAAATATTGTCGTAGGTTTATGTGATAAGTCAGGTCAAAGCTTTTACGACGCATCTTCGACGAAATGCGCGGATAATGGACGAATTAGACGTTACCCTCGGATTTGCCAGTCTTGCAGCTGAAATGCGGTTCACGAGGCCCGTTATCACTGATGAGTACGTTATCCATCGCACATCCCCCTGGCCCTTACTTACGTCATATCAGTACGACATACGAGGTGACCAATGGACGACATCCAACCGTAGAACTTGGCCTACTCACTTCAGGTCGGGTCTTTACCCCGAACTCCGTGGCGCTGGAACGTGCCTCCCGGCTTCACATAATCACAGGCCCAAACATGGCAGGGAAGTCGACGTTCCTGCGACAGGCAGCTTTAATTGCTATACTCGCTCAGACTGGTTCCTTTGTACCCGCGGACCACGCTGTCATCGGAGTTGTAGATAAACTCTTTTCCAGAGTAGGGGCCAAAGATGATCTCTTTCGTGACAGAAGTACTTTCATGGTGGAGATGCTCGAAACGGCAGAAATTCTGCGTCGGGCAACTCCGAAGAGCTTAGTGGGTTTTTGGTGTTCCAGTATATTTGAAGGCTGAAACCCCTGTAGGTCATCATGGATGAAGTGGGTCGTGGAACCACTGTCAAAGATGGTCTGGCAATAGCGTTTGCTGCCGTCCATCATCTCGTGACCCAAAATCAGTGTCGAGCCTTATTTGCGACTCATTTTCATGAACTTGCAGATATGCTCGGTTACTCTGATATTCACCGTGGCGGCGGCGTCTTCCAGGAAGTCGGGTTCTTTTGCACAGATGTTGATGAAACAGACGTAAGTGACCAAACTGAACTGGTGTTTGTCTACTCAGAGAGACTATCAGGACAACCATTTTGCCTACTCTCACCGTCTGCGGCCAGGCGTGAATCGAGATAGTCATGGCCTCAAGGTCGCTCAACTGGCAGGCATGCCAGAATCTGCTGTCGTTCTCGCCAAGCAAGCTTTGGATGCACTCAAAGGACAGGACCACATTGGGTCTCAACAATTGTCTGCACTAGGACAGTCTTTAACGAGTTCAAGGTAATATACACTCCCCTAATGATATCCAAACGCAACTTTTGTAAATTACAATTTAGACATGTAATCGACTCATCATGACATCTGTGAACGAATGAAGTTGAGGGCAGAGCCGGCGCGGAACCATTTCAACTGATCTTCCGACATGGTGTGTTTCGTGGGTATCTCGAATACCTCGCCGGTGCGCTTGGTGACCTTGAGCTTAACTGCGGCGTTTTGTTGTCCCTCGATAAGGTCTGCCAGGCCTAGTGGTCTCGACTATGTCGCCTGATCCGATGCGAGAGTAGTCAGCCTTGTCGGCGAACCACAGGGGAAGGACTCCTTGTTTCTGCATCGCAATTAAATCAGAAATTCCACCATATTCGAGCATAACGCACCTTCAGGTTAGTCTCGTGAATTCGAGCAAAAGACCTTGCGACGATCATTGCACACCCTAACAGAACATTAAGAAACTACTCGAGTGCAACACATCAAGATACGACGGCGTACCATAGAATCTAGGTTGAAGTGCAGCATGCTCACGGGCACTACCTTCACCATAATTGTCATCAACAACCAGAGTCCAAGGCTGACCGCGAGCTTTGAACCGTTTTGCGACTGCCGGAATGGTGTCGCTCTCAGTCTCAGCAGCGTGACGGCCATGATCGAATGCAACATTCACGTCGCCCCCTTCGTCGTTCACAGCCTTGTCAAGTTTAATATCATATTTACAGGATGGCAGCTTGCGCGACACACCGTGATAACTGTAAACGATAGTCAGAACAAAACGTGTTCAGAGTACGCATATACGTACGAAGATTTTCAGAAATATTAGTGAGATGTCCCTTGTACTTCAACCAAGGGCCCTGTAAGTGGGTTAGCTAGGCGACTTGAGTAGACATTCATCTCACTTACAGCCGCAGAAATATGGTCAGTAGTGCACTTCCCTCTCACGCGCATCAGTACTTTTAATGGCGGGAGTTCCAGACCCCTTTCGTTGCCGCTTCCTTCGCCGAAATAACTTTGGAAAGGCTCCAACAGTTCGAGACGCTGAGAATCTGCACTAATGATCACCTCGGTTTCAGGTTGTGGCTCTGGCGTGGGAGCAGGGTAGTAATCAGTGTTGCCTTGAGTGAAACCTTCTGTTGGTAAATCCTGTCCAGCAGGTGGAGCGAACTTGAACGGTTTGCCAGAGGGCAGAGTCAGGGTGTCCGTCATGGGATTAAACGACAACGAGCCAGAGAATGCCATAGCTGTCACAATCGTAGGCGACGCGAGGAAGTTCATAGTTAGCCGGTTTCCATCATTGCGAGACTTAAAGTTCCTGCATCATTGAAAATAAGTAACGTTGCATATTGGAAGCTTTGGCGTGCTCTTACCGGTTGAAAGATGTCAAGATAGCTTTAGAAAGATGTTTAGCTCGCCCACAGTCAATAATTACTAGACACACTTACCATTCTCTTCACCCTTCATATCATCTCGTTTCCACTAAGCAAAGGAGTCAAAAAGCTGTGATTGAGTATGATCATAATACGTACTTGACCAATACAAGGACCGCACGCATTTGCCAAGACAACAGCGCCGACGTCTTGCAAAGAGTTTGTAACACCGTCACGCTCCATGGTTGCACGAATCTGTTCAGAACCGGGAGTGCAGAGGAAAGGAACCTTGGTAACCAAGCCAGCAGCTTTTGCCTGTTTTGCCAGCTCTGCCACTCGCGTCTATGTCGGGTCAGTAGTGGATGCATAAACTTGAGACATAGTACTTACCATGTCCTCGTATGAGCTGTTAGTGCAGGAACCGATAAGGCCAGCAGAAAGCTCATCCTTCCAACCTTGTTCTTTCACAAAAGACCCGAACTTCGACAAGGGCGTTGCCAAATCAGGGGTGAAAGGGCCGTTGATAGTTGGTTCAAGCTCGGACAAGTTCTGCAGATGTGAATAAGATGACCCATCCACTGAATAGAGTACGACCGTACGATTTCAATGACTTCATCATACTCAGCATTCTCGTCGGCACTCAGGAAGCCCATTGATGCAGCCTTGTCAGCAGCACGAGCGACAGGCCCACGTCCTGTTGAATTCAAGTACGCACGCATATTCTCCGTGTAAGGGAAAGTCGAGGTTGTAGCACCGACTTCAGCTCCCATGTTAGCAACCGTAGCGAGACCTATCATTGAATCGCGATCAGCGCGAAATTAAACTTGAATTTGTGAATTCATTTCACCTGTGCATGACTGGTTAGCCACACCGGGGCCGAAGTACTCCAAAATGCGTCCAGTGCCTCCCTGTGTAAGTGTTAGCAACTCATTTTCACAAATTGGTTATTTACTCACCCGGACTGTCAATTTGCCAGTAAGGTGAAGGATTAGGTCCTTAGGTGTTGCCCAACCACTGAGTTTCCCAGTCAAGTGTATGCCTGACATCAATCCTATTAGAAAGCACGGTCATAGCTGTGATCTAACTTATCTCACCAACAACTTGAGGGGCCTTTAGTTCCCAAGGAGTTCCAGTCATGGCGTCGACTGCATCAGCACCTCCAACACCAATGGCCAGCAGACCGAGCCCTCCCGCATTAGGCGTGTGTGAGTCTACCACCAGTTCAGCTTGACGATCCAACTCCTCGCGAGGTTACTCACCTGTGCCTAGCCTGTTTATTTTCATCTTTCAAAACCTGTAAGGCGCAAACAACACGGATGCACTCACATGAGCATTCCTGGAGCTGCATAATTCTCGAGTACAATCTGATGAATGATACCAGAGCCCGGTTGCCAGAATTCAATGCCGTACTTGCGAGCAGCACTTTCAAGGAAGTCGAACACTTCTTTATTGGAGACAATCGACCTCTTTTGTCCATCTCATGAGCGACACACGTGGTTCTCAGGACAGAATCATACCTTCAAATCGGATTCTGCACCATCAATAGCTTGGATGAGATGGTCACAGTGTATGCTAGTTGGAACAGCACATCGAGAGAGACCAGCACTCATGAATTGAAGCCTGCCAGGAAGGTCAAATCACAGCGTCTGCACCGAGAGCGAAAATAATGCGTACAAAGCCATTCTATAAACGAATATATGATCAAGAACGACTCGGAATAACGTGCAATAATGACATACTGGGCAGAAGCATCCTGCATTGCGACTCGCTGAGGCGTGAGCTGCAAGTAGCTTTCTCCCCTGATCTTCCCTCCTCCGGACAAGCTCTTCTCCGGGTCATTGAGATGACTGTACAAGACCTTTTCAGCCAATGTCAATGGACGGTTGTTCAGCAGCTCGCGAACGCGTTCCAATTTTTCGATAAGTTTATCATACGGCGGGGTGATCGAAGAACAGTCCTTCTCATAAGACGGTGCATGTGTTGCCAGACATCGCCGGAGTGTCGGTCCTGCAGCGAGAGAACTGCTCCGCAGGGTTGTTGAAAGCATCTTCATCCTCTGCTTCCCTCCTCACCTGCTTCTTCACGGTGGTTAGTTGAGAGTAATCGTTTTCGTGTTCGGTTCGGTTACAAAATTTCGATCATTTCTATAGCACATCCCTTTTTAGATATGTCGAACGCACTCGACATATGACCAGCCTAACGTAGCCTTTCTTGCATTCTAACCTATTCTAACAAGTCTACTCTAGTCTACTTAACACAGAATGCCACGTCATGATATAGATCTGAAGGGGCTACTCAATCTGCCGTCATATAAATGGAGATTCGATTAATCCTGCCGCAATCACCAAAGTGGCTCGACTGGAGTGTCCTTCCACCCTCTTGCCCTGGCTTCCCAATACCCTCCGACATATGTCCAGTCCTCCCCATCCTGCGTGAACCACCTTGGAGCTCGGTCCGCGCCCCGTTTCCGCCTATCCCTCTGCATGCCCTCAAGACGCGTCTTCTGAGCCTCCGCCTCGTCCTCGTCCCCATGTTCCAGCGCACGCACATCGGGCCGGAACCGTGAGTCCGTAGGAGGTAGACGGCCCTCGAGGTCGCTTGTAATCTCGTTCAAGGTGATGCCGAACGCTGTGAAGCCATAGTATTGGGGGGACTCCTTTGGGAATGGAGTAATGCGCCAGAGGACGTGCAAATAGGAAGAGTCCAATGCTTGCGCAATTTGTTCGTCCCATTTACCTTCTATGCGAGCACATACTTCACGGGATGGAGAAAAAACAATGCCGGAAACCTCGTTCGATGCACCCCAATACCCGCTTTGCTTGAAGTCAAGGACGCAGGATGCACCACTCGTCGTGTTGTCAATGGTCATCTTGCCACAATGCTCCAGGTACTTTGTGCCCATCATCAGATTCCGCATAAATGATGAAGGCTTGTTCCTGTCAGTGTCTGAGTATGTAACCCACGGCAAAGGCATGATGAGACGTTGCTTACCATTCATACTCTTCATTCCCGATCTTCAGCCGCGTTGTCCCAAGGGGGATGATTTCCAAGCTCTTGCCTATATATAAACCAAGCGCGTTAGTCACCGGCACCACTGTCGGACATGATCCTCACCCCAGAACTTGGTCTTCCCGGCCGAGGTTGCGTTCAATTCCCAGCCTTTACCTTCTGCGCGGCATGCAATTATGACAGGATTGTGGGACACCTTCTCAGCCAAGAACTTCATTCGCACGTCTTCGAACGTTTCAGGCAAGCATGGGATTGCTAACCGAGTTGTTAGGGCTATCGGACGAAGTAAAATATCGTGTACCTACAAGCCTTTGCGACCGGACCGATATCTTGTGTGTGCGTATCCCGACACAGCAAACGCGGCAATGAAGCATAAGCGTTCAGTGGGATCCTTAGCCTCAGCTGCCTGATGTAGCAAATTATAATATTCCAGTTCTTCTGCTGTGCGTTGCAACAAAGTCAGGGGCTCATTAAATGATACAGGAAAGGCAATCGTAGACAAGTCCTTCGACGTGTTCATTAGCCACGGGTCTGTGATATCCTGAGCTACGAAAGTCACCTTTCCGACATTGTTCTTGAGAATGGCGAATAAACTGCCCTCATCACCGACCGGTCCCGAAGGTAAGCGCGTCCGTCGCACCACTTGACGAGCGTTCACAGAGGGATCCGTTTCATGGACTGGTGTTGGGGAAGGCTCCTCCTCATCACTAGATTCGGTTTGATTTAAGCTGCTAGATTCGGACTGAGGAACTGAGGGAGGAACTGAGAGCTCCCTCTCCTCCTCTGGGGTAGGCACATCCAGGAAAAACTCCTCGCCTAGATCATCTTCGGCATCAAACCATTCGATATGTCCAATGTCGCTCAGACTCGACATAGAGGTCCCCAGTTTTGATCTACGGGTGAGTGCTGTATTGAAGCGCGAAGTCGAGAGAGGTTCTTCCTCCATCTCTTCTGTGGTAGGAGGGAGAGGGGAGCCGCGAGCTGTTGGTGGCACTGTGCCATCGTGCGCCTGCAAGGACTTGAGTAGGGCAGCATGTTGTGACTTAAGAGATGCAAGGGCTATGTTAATTTGTTGAAAACGAATGTGTGACGGAGAATCAAGGTTGCCCTTTGGTAGTGTGCCGTCCTCGTTAACATGGTGGGCTAAAAGGACTCCGGTTAATAAATGCAGAGATCCAAAGGAAGGACAGAGAAATACATTTCTTAAACATATTGAAGACATCTTTCGGATGATGATGATGCTTATCCTTCTCCGACTTGGACTTCAGTGAAGGGTGGCTCCTCTCATGCGTATTTTCGGATTGGAGGGCGGCGAAAGCAGCTTCCAACTCCGATATTGTCTGTTGAGCGCGTCAGCGACGTGCATTCGTGCTGCGCAATGGCGTGAGTACATACAGAGCCGATATCTTCGGCGATGATCCCAGATCTATTGAACTGGGAATGGCTCAGCCGAGGTGTAATCTTTCCTGCAAGGGACCGTCGTCCATCGGGAAGGACAAACTGTCTACACGTACTCTTAGCGTCAAACACGTCATAATCCCAGAATCCTGACTTCACCTTATCGCAGTTAACCATGTATTGAAGTCATCTGCGGTCAAGCACTTGATATGAAACGTGGCATTACTCGAGTCTACGTGTATATCTTTACGACCAATAGCGGTGGACAGGGCAGCATGAGGGAGGAATATCTGGTCACGTATGGGACGTTTTGGATCCATGGAGTAGGACAAGGATCCTGACTGATCGAGGACGAAGTACCTCCGTGCAAACCCTAGATGTTCACGATGGGAGTTTCATTAGCCTGGAAGGAGGTCAGGGTCAAGGAACATACCTTGCATCTTTTTCCTTCTCTTCTTGAGCACCCATCCTTCGCACACTACTCCTGATTTCTGCCTCGTATCGATGGAGAGAGGGAAAGAATGTCGGGCACTAGATGACATGTGTCAACGTGCCGGGTGCCAATAATGGGATGTGTTGTCGAAATGTAGGTACAGTAAGCGGTTGTATCTATAGAAGCTCTAAGCTATGTTCTGTCCCAGGGTGAATGAAGTAAATTAGGATCTCAAGATTGGAATATGGAGGACGTGTTCCGTGGTAATGGTTACTTTATGCTTAGTTGGAGAAGACACGGTTCCGGGGCACGCGTTCATTAGGCGCTGCAGGACTGGGAAAGACAGCCATAAGGACAGGTGAAACTCTCCGGGGAGACCAGTTTGCGATTGGCTCAGGTGAAGAGTCTTTTCACTTGCTGGCGGCAGCCTGTGCTCACCGCGATATGTTGTGTGAGATCGTCAGTGAGTCTCAAACATTCATTTCGCAAGTCCAAGATGCATTTTTGAAATATTTTTCTCTCGCTGTCGGTCATGTTGCCCACGACAGAGTCTGGTTATGCGCTGGCTACGAGGTGTTTCAAGACGCCCCAGCTAAACTGAATAGGGTTCTGCGTTAGCGAACGCTGGCAGTCTGGCTAAGCTACATGCTTTGGGCGTAGGCTAATTTGCGATTTAATCACGCCCAACGATAGAAAGATATTAGCAAGTTTCCTACTGAATCGATAAGGTGGATTGGCTGTGATCGCCATCCCCATCAGCCTTTTGGCTGATTCAGATGCATGGGAGGAAATTGATATGCGGTGTCTCACGCCATTGCGCTCCGCTAGCCCTCTTAATCTATGCAATCTATCGGGTTTGCAACCCATCTTTCCTCAATTCCATCATCCTCTCTTCTTTCTTAACCACATCATCCATTCATAAACAATGTCGGCACCAACGTAAGCCCTACCCTTTCCTTGTCGTCATCATGTCTGAACCCCTCTCTCCCGTAGAGGTGATATCGGCCTCATCGGTCTCGCCGTCATGGTAAGATATCTATGCATATCAGCCGTTGCACGATATGAACTTTGCAAAGGGCCAAAATCTGATCCTCAACATGAACGACAAAGGTTTTACTGTTGTTGCTTACAACCGTACTACCAGCAAAGTCGATGATTTCCTCGCCAACGAGGCAAAAGGTTACCTATGACCTCATACCCGTCATCCCTATCGCTGACTCCAACTATCCCTATAGGCACCAACGTCCAGGGCGCGCACTCCATTCAGGAGCTCTGCGCAAAACTCAAGCGCCCTCGCAAGATCATCCTTCTTGTCAAGGCTGGTTCTGCCGTCGACAGCTTCATTCAGCAACTCGAGCCCTATTTGGAGAAGGGCGATATCATCATCGACGGTGGTAACTCCCACTACCCTGATAGTATCCGCCGCACCCAGGAGCTTGAAGCCAAGGGCCTCCTTTTCGTCGGCTCTGGTGTCTCTGGTGGTGAGGAGGGTGCTCGTCATGGCCCCTCCCTCATGCCTGGCGGTTCAACCGCTGCGTGGCCCGCTATCAAGGAGATCTTCCAGAAAACTGCTGCTCAGGTCAACGGTGAACCCTGCTGTGACTGGGTGGGCGAGACTGGTTCTGGTCACTACGTCAAGATGGTTCACAATGGTGATTGTCCCTATTTATTTCCTTGTAGCTCGTGGGGTTAAGAACGTCATTGTAGGTATCGAATACGGTGACATGCAGCTGATCGCTGAGGCCTACGACATCCTCAAACGTGGCCTTGGTATCCATGAAAGCGAGATTGCTGACATCTTCACCACGTGGAACAAGGGTGTCCTGGACTCGTTCCTCATCGAGATTACTTCCAACATTCTCAAATTCAATGACGATGACGGTGTTCCCCTCGTTACCAAAATCCTTGACAAGGCTGGTCAGAAGGGTACCGGAAAATGGACAGCAATTGCTGCCCTTGACGCTGGCACCGCCGGTATGACACCGCTCTTCCGAACTAAGTGCGATCTCTGACCCCTCGTTGTCCTTGATAGTTACGCTCATCGGTGAGGCTGTGTTCGCACGTTGCTTGTCTGCCATCAAGGAAGAGCGCGTGCGCGCCAGCAAAGTTATCAATGGCCCTCAAAAGGAACCCTTCCGTGGCGACAAGCAACAGTTCATTGATGACCTTGAGCAGGCGTTGTATGCCTCCAAGATCATTTCCTACACTCAGGGCTTCATGCTCATGAGGGAGACTGCAAAGGAGGTCAGTAACATTCTGATTACCAAAGTTTACACTCAAACGAGGAATCTAGATGAACTGGAACTTGAACTACGCTGGTATCGCTCGTATGTGGCGAGGCGGATGCATCATCAAGGTATGTGAATCCAAAGCTTTTGTTGACCAGGCTTATATATTTGTCACAGAGTGTGTTCCTTGGTGACATCACTTCCGCTTACGAGAAGAAACAGGACCTCGAGTCTCTGCTCTTCGATGACTTCTTCAACAAGGGTTCGTATAGATAGTCACTGATTGGTGCTTGTTCAATGACATTTGTGTGCAGCTGTCCACAAAGCACAACCCGGCTGGAGGCGTGTCATCGCTCAGGCCGTCCTTTGGGGCATTCCCACCCCCGCTTTCTCGACTGCTCTTGCCTTCTTCGATGGTTACAGGAGCGAAGTTGTCCCCGCCAACCTCCTCCAGGCTCAGGTATGCCAACACCACATCCTGACTAGATAAAATGCTCATCGACTCTCCAGCGTGATTACTTTGGTGCACACACCTTCCGTGTGCAGTCTGGTAAGGAGAACTCCCGCCTACCCAAGGGCCAGGACATCCGTATGTGCTCCGTCTCTATCTTTTTGTGCGTTTTTAACCAAGTTGCCTTTAGACATCAACTGGACTGGCCGTGGAGGCAACGTCTCTGCCAGCTCATACTCCGCCTAAAGGCGTATATGAAACACGTACGACCAACTTGTTTTGTCTCAATAGATTTTATTCTGCGTTGTCCTCATTGCTTGGGGTGCGCTATTAGTATGATACGTATCATGTTGTGGGAGTAGCAAAATAAAACAATGACTGCTGACTGCTGATTTTGGCGTGGTGGGCAACTTGGAGTTGAGTCAAAAGCAAAGTCAAAGTATTGAATACATGGCAGATGTGATCGTATTTGATCGATAGTAGAAACTCTCAGACTCTTCATGTGCGGCATTATCTGCTCGCTTCGCGCAGAATGTTGCGCCACAGATAGCATTCATAATGAACCCACCGGACCAGACAATGCTTTTCGTGAGTTGTTCGAGACACTAAAAGTTGCCAACGGCGCTCGTGGTGTGTTTGATGCCGTCGACGTCTTGTTCACCTACCTGACCGATTGAGTTACTCCACAGGTCCCGACGCACAAGAATCTCACCGCGTTCGCGTCCAAGGAACGTGTCAGTGTGATTCTGGTGAAGCATCTCCGAACAAGACACGAGATCTCGATCTCGAGTTCTTTGCTTCTGAGCTCCGGCTTCGAGGCGACGCACCCATAGTGCAGCCTCATCAACAAGACGGAGATGTCTTTTGCTGGAATGGCGAGGTGTTTCGAAGGCATGAATGCGAGTTGGAAGGCTCTGCCAGTGTGACCAAGGCTAACGATATTCTGACATAGGTCAATGCAGATGAAAATGATGGCGCGAAGCTCTTCCAAAGCATACGCTCACTCTCCGCAATGGACGATCTTCCTCTCCTGTTGGGAAAGATCGAGGGACCGTGAGTTCTTTGTATCATGGGTGCATCTTTCCCCGCTGAAGTGCAGTGCGCGATAGATATGCATTTGTCTATTACCATGTAGGCTGCGTTGGCAATATTCTATTGGATCTTCTGACATATCTGTTCATAGGCCAAATCTCGAAAACTGTACTTTGCTCGAGACCCCCTTGGACGCCGATCTCTGCTTATCCACAAGCCTTCTGTCTCTAATCCCTATTTCTTACTTGCATCCGTCTCCATTGGAGATGATCAGGGATACATCATGGAAGAACTATCTACTGAGGGTATATTTTGCCTCGATGTAGGACAACTGTGCAAATCTGACGAGGTAAGTCAATCCCCCGTTAGACACACTCTAGTTACTAATCTATGTAGGTCGCACAGAACTTCGAGAGCAGCTTGATATGTATTCCACGGCATATCGACCAGCAAAATCTTCCATTCGTGAGTGTACTTGCGGTGGTATGTATGTATTTTCACGATTCGATGACCTTGTGTAGGCAAAGCTTAGTCGCGTGAACACCGCGCTTCCCCCGGATGCACCATCGTTTGTGCTCTCGTTGGACTCTGCACTACCGCACGAACTGGCCATCGCAGTTGATCAACTCATCGACCACCTAGGACAGAAGCGTGATGCTTCGCGTTCAAAACATACCGCGAAGAACGTCCTCCGCAAAGGGGAAGGCGCAGGTCGCAGTCCTCTTTAGCGGCGGTATTGATTCAACAATGCTAGCCTTCCTTGCACATAGGTACTTGACGTCATCCTTTATTATGACGCTTCTTCTCATTTTCGGGGGTTCGCTAGTCATGTACCACTCGATGAACCTATAGACCTGCTCAATGTGGCTTTCGAGAATCCGCGGAAGATACAGGTTCAAACTGATGGTAACATAGGGGCTATTCCCAAGCGCGAGAAGAAGCGGCAACTCAAAGCAGCAGAGAAACATGGACCAACGAAGGAATCCACGCCGTACATGGTTCCAGACCGTGTGACAGGCTTGCAGGAGGTTGAAGAATTGAGGCGGTTATGTCACGGCCGGACATGGAATTTTGTGAGTCTATTAATTCTTCGTCAAGAATGTTGCTCATTCCATTAGGTCGAGGTGGATGTTCCATACGAGGTCCGTGTGCTTATCCGCAGATCGACGAGGCTTCTGATCTGTAATCAAATAGGAGTCTCAAGCTGCGCGGGCAGCCGTTGAAGCCATTATGTTCCCTGGTCGAACTGTAATGGATCTTGTAACGTTGTCTTTCTAAGTCATAACAATGTTCTGACATGCTTGCCATCAGAGCCTTGCTATTGCGCTTTACTTTGCATCCAAAGGCGTGGGCCGGGTCCGAATTTCCTCGGTGTCTGACGATTATCAGCCATACACCAGCACAGCACGAGTCTTGCTCAATGGCCTTGGGTCCGATGAGCTATTGGGTGGATACGGCCGTCACCGCACTGCGTACGCAACTCGAGGCTGGCGAGGCGTAATTGACGAGGTATGGCAGTCTTTCACCCATTACAGATTACACGAGTTTCTCATGCTATCATCCAGCTCCAGCTGGAACTTGACCGCATACCAACTCGCAACCTCGGACGAGACGACCGCGTCATTTCCTCCCACGGCAAGGAGACGCGCCACCCATTCCTTTCGCTCACAGTTGTCTCTTTCCTTGCTGGACTCCCCGTTCACCTCAAGCTCGATCCACGGCTTGAGCTGGGACTTGGGGATAAAATACTACTACGGCTTGCTGCGCGAAAGGTGGGGCTTCTTGAGGCGAGCGTGAGGAAGAAAAAAGCGATGCAGTTTGGGAGCCATTCTGCTCGCATGGAGGCTGGTGATGCAGAGCGCAGGGGGGATCTTATGATTAGGGCTGTCTCTGAGCAATAGCGCCATTTATGGTGGGGTACATGATAATCTACGAAGACAGTCTTACCTTGAGATGGACTCTGTTTTCCCTTTGGGATCACACACAAGAAACATAAAATGCCCGGATAGCGTGTGCGACCGTGTATATCACAGCATATGTAGAGCTATAATACAGAAACATACTCCTACCAAATACATCGATAGCTCCAAATAAGTTTCCTCCAGTTTCGTGAAAATATCATGAGGTGTCTTGGTAGATGTGAACGCTGGATACTTCCCAGTCTGTAGTCACAATGAGCGATGTGGTGGATAGAAATGAACAAGACATGAAACTTACAAGCTTCGCTGAACGAGCCACCACTAGCCTGGACGAAAGCCGAGCACGTCGAGAAACCAGTCTGTTGTGCGCAGCTCACATCTTGCCCAGGCACGCCTGTGCCGTTCCATACGGCACCTGCCCAGTCACCGCTGCATGCCAATTACCATCAAATACTCAGCTGTACATGAATAAACCTACCAAAGTGTGGTATCGAAGATGGCGGAATGGGTATTGAAGAACTGGTATGGATTGCAATCCGTTGAGGGCCAGTCGGCCATAGGAGTCGGCCAATTCTGAGGCTGCGGTGCTCCTGCGGAGATATCTGCTGGTACTGATCCACGAGGGAAGAAGTATACTTTGATGCCGGAAATGTCCCAGAGCACTGTATCCACCATTAGTGTATTCAAGGAAGACACTTAGGATACTTACTAGCATAAACGCCACCACCAATTCCATTGAACCCAGACCCAAACGAATTGCTCAGGTTGGAACGAATTCCACACCCCTGGTTACCGGTCTGAGCTGCTGAGCAATCGGTGGACGCAACCAATGTTCCAGACATGTTTAGCTGCGTGCTGCTGGTGGAGGGTAATGTGCATCCTGGGTTAGTATGAATCGTCGCCTGATTGTTCGTGTAGTTGTTCACGCCTTCAACGATATCAATCTCGCCTCCCGCTGGCCAATTAGGGCCATTTGTCCAAAAGGCTAAACGCCGATGTCAACAAAATGTAATAAAATGTGGAATCACACCGTCACATACCAGGCCATGTTCCGCATCCGGTGGGCATATGCACGGCATCCATTACAACCAAGCCACCATCGAAAGTGGCTTGTGTCGTGATCCGTACGCTCTGCCGATTGGTCTGCACTTGTGGCGTTGTTTCAACGCGCATCACTGCGTTCCCATTTGAGTTTATCTCGATAAGACCTGCACTCTGAGCTGTGCCTTGATCTGCATACAGAACATTCCCGTTTGTCGGGTCTGCTCCAGTAAAGAAGCTCCAGCCGTTGAAGAAACGTTTGCCCACTGTAGTTCTGTACGGCCTTCCAAGGTGACGACGGAACACTCGTGCTTGACGGCACAGCCGTCCCAGTTGCAGTCCCACTTCCTGTCTTGGTTGAGGAAGATGAAGAGGAGTTTCCAGATGAAGGCACGCTGACGCCTACACCATCTGAGCCAACGCAGTAGACATTCTGATTCGACGGGGAGGTGGGCTGTGTCACCAGGACGCCACCGAATGCCACGCGGAGGTCGCGCGCAAGGCCAGCGCTGTGCTTGACGGCGACCTTGTGTGCATGTGATAGGAATGATGATCTCCCTTCGACCAGGGACGCGGGGGCAAGGGCAAGAGCAAGGAGCGGAAGGAAAGTGTACATGGCGAGTCGTGAGGACGGTAATTAGATGGGGGTGTGGGGTGTGAAGCTCTAGTGAAGTGGACGTAGTCTGCGAATAAAAGAGTTCGGCAGTGATCGAAGCACCGGGCCACGATCCAGTGCGTGAACGGGGAAGAAGATTGACTTGAACGTTGGTGGGCCAATAATAAGTACCTGTAGGAAAGAAATAGAAAGAGTTAAAGTGTGGAGAGACACAAGTAGCAAACACACCTTATCAAGCACGCGATATTACCGTTCTATTCGATTTGGAAAATGAAAACTTCAGCTGGCCTGCTTCACTTGGAATTGATGCGAATTACCTCGGCCTAGAACACGAGGCAGGTCAGGCGCAGCCGTGAAGCGGATCAACCGTCCGGTGTAAGTCTAAAATGAAGAGAAGTCAAAAGCAATAGATGAAAACTTGCAGAACTGAGGGAATTTGAAGGCAAGGAGGCCAGAGCAGCCATTGTCATTGTGGTTTTTGTGGATACAGAGTATGAGAAATCCGTGATCATAGCGCCGTGGAACAATGGCCTACCCGATCTAAATTTAGCACCCCTTTTACAGTACTGCCGGCTTACCGATAATTCCTCGTTAGGAAACCACATGTTTGTACCACGTCACGGCGCAGTTCGCAGTAGTATGTATGGTCTATTCGTCAGGTACTAGCTATGCACAGGTATTCAGTCGTAATCATCACCACTCAATCAACAAAAGGCATCAAGAACCGTTAAAAGAAAACTCATCAGGCCAACAAAAAAAAAACTAAAAACATAAGTATAAGATGAAGAACGAACAAGGTGCAGGATGTACAGCAGCAGAAAGACAAGATGCAAACCGTGAGCGATGGATATATATCGTTCCTACTAGCCGCCCTAGCTAGTGGTGGGAACCAGTCGAGAACGCCTCCCGCACGCTCCTTCTGAGTTCCTCGTCCCTGGCACTACTAACAGAAGACCCGGCCATATGAGACGTGACACTGCGCGGCATTCCTCCATCAACATCTCCATCAACGAACTCCAGGATCCGCCGTGCAAGCAGCTGGATCTCTCCCTGGCCTTCACCCGTGTCCGTGTCTGCATATGATTGTGATTGTGACCGATGCGAACGAGGCGTACCAACAGACGACGTCGCAGATGGTGTACGAGACAATGCGAGCTGCCGGATTGATGGGTTCAAAAGGCCAGAAGTGCGGATATTGCTAATCAATTGAGGATCTCCGGATTCAAGCAGCTGTACGATCGTCCACACAGCAATGTGCTGGAAGGTTGCATCTACGCTCGTCAGGAAATTGTACAGGTATCGGTGCATGCCGCCATCAGGCTTCTCCCATACGTCATTAAATGCAGAGTAGTCATCAGATGCAGTTCGGCCATCTAGAAAAAAGGTAAATTCTTGGGAAGACCAGACCCTGCTAAACCTACCTTTCGAGGATAAATTGCCGAGGGCCGCGGCACTATTGCCTTGAACTTCTGAACTAGGCGAGTTCGTCAATGGAATCAGCACTTCGCAAATACCCATCTCAAGCAGTTGGCCCTTGAGCTCATCTGTTAAACACGTCAGCAGAAAGCATCATGAAGCGCAAGTAACTGACCGCTGAGGGCCAACACGGCAACACAGGCAGTCATTTCGCTCTGCACATTCATCGGCACCTCCAGGACGAGCTCCTTGATGCTCTGCACTGCGCCTGCTTTCACGATCGCCGTCTTATTCTTCTCCGAGCTTGCAGCAAGATTACGCAGTGTCGAAATGGCATGGCATTGAACCTCCTCGTTGTCTTTAAATGACAGAAGGTTAATGAGGGGTTGCAGAAATCCGGACTCGATAATAGGGGACTCGTTCTGTGGGTGGATGGAGACGTTCCGAACACAGGCGGCAGAAGATAGGATGAGTGGGAGGTAAGTAGACTGGAGCAGTCGGAGAAGCGAAGTAAGACCATCAGCTTTGACGATTTCTAGTTGGTATTTCTCTGCGGAACCTATGTTAAACAGAAGAAACGTGAAACAGAAGAACAAATACCATCACTAGCCAAGTTCCGCAGCGCAAGGGCAGCTTGACATTGAACCTTCAAACTTGGGCTATCCATAAGGGCCACCAAGCTCGTTACGAGCTTTGGCTCGCTCTGTGCTAGTTTCTTTCTATTTGCTCCATCGACGGCAATATTGCTCAATGCGGTCGTGCAGTAGTATTGCACATCTGTGTCCATCGAATTCAACAAGCTCACAAGCACGGGAATGGCACCCGCATTTACGAGTTGTTGTCGATTTTCATCTGTGATAATCATCTGGTCCATCTAGACCTCAGATCCAGATAGGAACTGTTACGTACCTGAGTGTGTCATATTTAGCAGGGCGCCGGTAGCGTTTCTCTGAACGCGCATATCCTTGGACCGTGCTAGCCGAGTAAGCGGCACAAGTGCGCCTGACTTGGCAATCTTCGTCTTGTTATCATCTTCAGGGCGCAACAAGGATCAAGGGAAAGAAGCAAATCAGAAGCACACACAAAACAGGTCAGTCATCGATAATCGCGATCGATATGTGCTGAACCTACCATGTGTCGCAAGGTTCGTGACACAGCCAACGGCGTTGCACTGCACTTCGACGTTTGGGCTCAGCATCTGGCGGATGAGCGGCTCTAGGCCTCCAAGTTTCACGATGAGGAGCTTGTTGTCAGCTGCACGCATGGCATCAGTAAGCTGCACGACAGGTAGCATGTATCAGCGTGGTGGAACGCACTGTTAACAGCCAAGTTTCCAAGCGCGGCGCTAGCAGCACGCTGCACCTCCGTGTCCTGGCTGCTCAGGAGGAAAAGAATGGGGTCGAGCGTATCCCGACCCACAGGGCGCACCTCCTTCTCAGTAATTTCAGCGAATGCGAGTGCAGCGCTGCGCTGAAGGTCGACATTGTCGGAAAAAGAGAGGGTAGTTAATGCAGTGAGGGGCGAGCCTTGGAAGAAATTGGTGGTTGTGCGGTCTATGTGCTCAGGTGAGGAGAAGTTGACTTTGGCTGGATTTGATACGCACTCTCTAGATACTGGAGGAGGTCTGCGACGGCCTCACGTTCGTTCTCGAGAAGGAGAGGTTCGTACTGCTGAGATCTCCTCGAGCGGACTTGAGGGAATTTATGAGGGGGAATAAAAGTATATATTAGAGTTTGCAAAGCTTACAACAAGATTCACAGCAACTGCTGACGGCGCCCATGACTATGGGCTGTCAGAAAGTATACAAAGAGGTAAAGAAAGACTAGAGAACGGGAAAGAGGAGGTTAGGAAAAGCGTATAAAGGAAAATTAAAGGTATGCCAGCGACGGCAAGGATGTCTGCGTTTCGAACATCTCGTGGGAGACCAGGGAGTGCTACGCTCATATCCGGTAATCGCCGCCCGGCAAATGTCACACTCTTTGTCACAGTCCTAAATGGCTATCCATCTGCTAGCACGACGGTACTTTGTCGCCGTCAAGCTGTCTTCTCCAACGAAATAATTCGTGTTGGGAGCGATCGCCCGCCCGCAGCTGATCCGAAATAATCCAGACGCCTGTGCACTTCGCTGACGACCACTGACAACCATCTATACGGCTGTGTCTGCCGCCTGGCAGGCCAATTGCCAAGCCTCTGAATGTTGAGGGACATGCACATATACTCCCGAAGACCATTCCTACGGTTGAATCTACGGCTGACCATCAAGGCACAATGATTTCTATACGTGAGTCCATCACCAGGATGGCATCTGTTCGAAAGCGTCACGGATTATGCCTCGATATCACTTAGACTCATACAGTCATAGAGGCGCTTCCCAATGAATTTCCGCATCTTCTTCGGTTGTCATTCCTCGACGGTAAGTCATCTTGCCTCAACTGGCTGAGGTCCAGGTTTTTTAAAATTGTCATGGTCACAAGAATCATTGTAAACATGAAACGCTTGGAGGAATTCGCAAAGGATTGTTCTCATTGTTTTAACGAGGGCGCTGCCCTCAGTCTTACTGTCGGGATGAATCCCGACGGCTATTTATGCGGTAAGCTTGTGTTCTGCTTGTGAGATATTGCGAACAGTCTCGATGACATCAAGTTATTCACGCTCAACACATTCATATTTAACGGCGCCACGGATGCCATGTGTTTCTGCCACTATAAATTGTGCAGTCCCTATAAATTGTGCAGTCCCGTGCACAATTAACTACAACCCTGGACCTTGGCATGCAAAGCTCATGGTTTGCAAGCTTTGGGCGCACAGAACCTTTGTGGAGTCTTCCTCGTGGCCGTCTACTATCATGCGCCTATGAACGTTTGTGGCATCTTATCCACGTCCGCGGGGTTTTGTATTTTTGTGCAGAAGCAGCTGGAAATCCTGTCATATCTGGCGACCCAACCTCTCCATGAACGGCGTCAGTATAGCCGTCACAGTAGATTCATGAAGAAGCTCTGATCCACACAAAGTTCCCTGGAGCGCTGGTAATGGTGAGTTCCACTTAGCCAGCATTGCCTTGCATAATATCTCTAAAGTCTCTTGTGACCCACTTGCGCAGCAACCTACTAATACTATATCCGCGTCATAACATTAAGAACGACATTTTTTCGGAACGTATTTTGGGAACACGGAGTGCTGATTCGGACATTGCCTGACGCTTTACAGCACAAGGGTCTGAACCGTAGATTAAATCGAGATCATGACCGCGCATAATCTGCGCGGGGCGTATCTCGCCGACAGGGTCCCCAAGATCTAAATTTCATTCGGACCTTTATTCTATCGATCCCCTCATATTGGTATAAAACTATATATGCCAGGGACCCGGTCACTGCGTAAAGGTTTAAGCAGCTCCAAGACTACGATCGGATGATTGGCTGACTAAGGGTGACGATGACCAACTGATGTCAATGACATCAGCAACCAAAGGTGAAAACACGATTACAGCGTATACTCGTTCAACCAACCACCATGCACTCGAACCCGTCGCCAAACCGTGCAACCTTTCGCCATCACGGCTGTCTATGATCCTCAGACATCCTTTGGCACCCCTGACGATCATCCCATTCTGAGCCCCCCTCCTCGAGACTCAGCTTAATATCCTGGGATGCCCTCACCTTCTTCGCACTTATGCGATTAACACACTCCCGTAAAACCCGTCAGTCAAAAACATCACCGCCCTGGGTATACAAGGATGATCCCAAATTACGCCGGGGGACACATTTGATCTTCATATCATGTCACCACCTCGCGTTTCGGCCTCGGTAGTGTTTTCAAACATTAGATGGATATTTTACTCGTGTCTTCGCTTACAGACATGGACATGCCACCGACCAGTTCTGTCAATGGTACCTCTGGCGAGACTTGATGCGTAGTTCTACGTCCGTGCGTGCCGGTGTGCGTCCCATCTTTCCATTCTTGTCCCCTTTATTTGAATACCATCGATGAATCGATGATATTCCAACTTGAACATCACGGTGCGGCTGGGCACCCGTGTACAGACTCTGCTGTGAGCGCCGAGGACTCAAAGGCTGATGCGAGTCGTGGTCGTCACGAATCCACGACGCCTACCATACATTCACAACATGTATAGCTGCAGTCTTGCCAAGACTTTGTTACCAAGGCTCACGAGGACGGCATGTGACAACACCAAAGCCGTTTATATACACAACCAATATAAAGAGCGTCGTGTTTGGAAGACGATGAGCTTACTAGAGTTGCTCGTTGGTAGTTACATATGGCTGGCCAGAGGCAATACTGATTGCTGCTGTGATTTGATTTGCGCAAGCCCAGTTTACGGAAGTTAGCCCCGCGCGAACAGACACAGCCCATTGAAAGAACACACTGTTCTTGAGAATATAAGTGAATCCCTCAGGGGACGTACCACAGTTTCAAGACTTTACCTTCCTTTTCGAGACTATTGCGTGACTGTGATGCAGCTGTCACGTTCTGTACCGAATTTCATGCAGCGGACATAGCGAGCAATTGTAGATATCTTTCCATGGCCGAGCCATCCTGGCAGGAGCTCCTCCGCCTCAGACTATCAGAACGAAATGCCAAACAAAACGCATTCGCATCCATCATCGAACAATGTACGCCTCACAAACATAACCATCCGTACTCTACGCTGATCCCCCAATTCAAGACCGCAGACTCGCTCAACAGACCAAGCTCCTCAAAGAGCGCAATGCATCTCTCCTCAAAGCCGTCGGCTCTGTTCGCGCGAACCCAAGCAGCTCGACGGTGCATGTACCTGGAACAGCAACGAGCGAAGAGTGAGTTATCTAGCTCATGCGTTCATGCGCGACAATCTCATGCTGTATGGAATCAGTAACCCTGTACGCGCGGCGTACATGGCCTCGCTCGAATCCCAGATTTCCTCTCTCCGCGATGAGCTTGCGACCGTGTACAAGACGCAGGGTCAGAATGCCCAACGCCTGCTGGCAATGAACGAGACCCTCCGCGAGAAGGAAGAAGCCTCGCGTATCGAATCTGAGAACCTCCGCAAAGCGCGCGAAGAAGTCGCCCATCTGCGCAGGAAGGTCGATCAACATGCAGAGCTCATGGCTGAGAAAGATCGCACGGCTCAGGTGCGCTTGTATCTGCTTTTCGATTGACCATGCCTGATCTCGTGATCAGGTCCTTCATGATGAGATCAACACGCTGCAGCTTGAACTTGGCCAGATCGAGGAGCGGAATCAGATACTAACGAAGGATAATGCTAAACTCCTTCAACGCTGGCTGGATGATAAGCAGGCACAAGCGAACAAGATGAACGAGGCGAACGATTTCTATGAGGATATGCGTTCGCGGCATCTGGCTGTGCTCAACTGGCGTGACGGTGGAGATGGAAAACCAGCGTCAGGCAACGGTACTTCGGTGTCGGGAAATGGGCTGAAGGAGGGGGAGGGAGTGGGGGAGACTCTGACGGATGGCACGAGGTTGCAGGGGGAGACGGGCTCGGATCAGACTCCGAATGGTTGATTGTTGACGATGAGTAGACCCTACTTGATGCACATACTACCCCCTTATAATCACATACCCTTGTTGTCTCACGGAACATCAACATGAAGAAATGATCGATCGTAATCAGACTAGAGGTAATTGGATCTCGCCATCAAAAAGCCTATTGCACCGTCGAGTAGACGTAGTTTAATGAGAAACCGCGCATCTACCGAGGATATATACACAAAGGACAAGCAAACAGAGAGAAACGAGGAAGAAAAAGAGCACGAGATTGATGAAATACTTGATTAGCACAACACGCAGGAGGGGGAAAGAATAATTGGAACCAGGCCGGGGAGTCAATAACAAAATAACGGAAAACAAGGATAAGACTGTTTGTTCTTGGATGAAGACACCATACAAAAGCACATCTTTCACAATTTTGGATTTGAGTGGTGAAGCGAGGAAAAACACTTTAGAGCTTGGATGGATGACGTTCGCAGGCTACATTCGAGAGGGGACACGAGCACGATATCGCTGATGAACGGGAAGAATAAAACATGGAGGAAACAAGGATTCTTTAAGCACCCTGGCCCTCGGCGCCTTGGCCTTGCTGACCGTAATATCCTGAAATTCGTTTAGCACAAGAAGATTGGCAAATGTTAAGAAAGATGCGCACCACCCCAATAGTTAGCATAGTAGCTAGCAGCGTCTCCAGAAGGCCATTGACCGCCAGCACCTCCAGCACCAGCACCACCAGAAGGATCTGCACCACCTGCTCCTGCACCACCAAGACCAGTACCGACGGCGCCAGGAGTAGCCTGAGGCATGCCAGGGGTCCCTGGCGACCCACCAGCGCCACCTTGGTTAGGGAAACCACCGTATGCACCAAACCCGTACTGCCCGTATGTATTAGGCTGTGGTATCCCATACATGGGCTGTAAATAGGTACAGTGAGCCTTCTAAAAGAAAGAATATTTAATTAAAGGAAAATATTCACCATGTTGCCATAGGGAGCCGCAGGAGTCGTCGGGCTGAGCGGCACTCCGGGCTGCGCAGGAGTTCCATCAGCCCGGTCCTTGCCCCAACTGCACTTGATGGGACGTCCATGGACCATCTGCCCTTGCAACTGCACGATAGCCATGGCAGCATGCTCGTGCGTATCAAGCTTAACGAATGCGAATCCACGATCTGCCTGCATACGGATCTCTGATAGGTACCCAATGGACTGGAAGAGTGGGATGAGATCTGCTTGAGTGCAGTAGGGGACGAGGTTTCCGACGTAGACGGTGGAGTTGTACGAAGGAGTCTGCTGGACGACACCATCATAGGAAAGGGGACCGCCCTGGAAATTAATGGGGGCGGGTGCGGTCCCGACACTGCCTCCGGGGCGTGGAGGAGCAGGCAAACCACCTTGAGTCTTCTGATTTGCCCAGTTGACACGGATAGCACGGGAACCAAGCCATTCGCCGTTCATAGTCGCGATGGCCTGCTCTGCGTCTGTCTTATCCCTGAACGCGAGGAAGCCATAACCACGGGACTTGCCCGAGTTCATGTCCCACATAACACGAGCGTCAGACATTGTGCAGAACGCGTTGAAAGCCTTGCCAAGGACCTCATCGTTAACTTCTGGGCTGAGGTCACCCACGAATACGTGATAATGACCGGTGGTGTCCTCCTTGTTTTGCTGGCCCTGATAGGCCCAGTTGACGCGAATCTCAGTGTCGAAGATCTTGCGTCCATTAAGTGTTTGGAGGGCAGTCTCAGCTGCGCGCATGTCGATATACTCGACGAAACCGTAGTTGAGGCCACCGTGCTGATAGTTACGGTCAGGGATAATTTTGACGTGCTGAACGGCACCGGCCACAGCGAAGATCTCTGTAAGCATGTACTCGGTGACCCTGGGGCTGAGGTTTCCGACGTAAAGATGGGCTCTTCGCTGTACGGACTGAGAACATATCTATGATGAGTGACAAGGAACATAACATACCGGTGCCTCGGCATGGCTGCCCATACTAGCCATTGGATTCATGATTTAATATGGATAGTGAATGAGAATGACAGGCTATGATTTTGAGGTGAGCTGGGAGAGAGATGAGGAAATGAAAAGACGCACAGGAGAATTGATTACTGAAATCAGAGAAGGATTGTCCGTCGAGAATAGACAGAAAAATGAAACACGAGAAGAGAGAGAAAGAGACAAAGAAAAAGAGAACAGGAGACTTGGAGAGAGAAACGACTTGGCCTCTACTCGTCGTCGACTAAGATCAAGGACTCTACCCTCTCCATTTTTCACCGCCACAACACTTCATCCATGGGAATTCGTCCCACGGTCATCGCCGTATCATTCACTACTAGTCTACTACTTGGTAGGTACATTCAAAAGCACCCCACTGCTAGGAATATATGTCACATTCCCATTCGCAGCCAAGCTCTGCACAATCGCCTTGCTTGCCTCTATTTTACGCAGCGCAATGAACGCATCCCCAGCCTTGTCCATCGCCTTTGAAATCGTTGCTGCTGCTTCTGCCTCACCCTCAGCACGGATGACTGCGGCCTGACGCTCTTGCTCCGCCTGTATGCCGTCAGCAACTTGTCATGTGCACTCCATAACAAGGACTCACCTTTTCGACGATGAACTTGGCCCGCTCGGCATCTGCAACGTGTCAGCAAGTGACAGCAGAACAGGAACGATAACCTTACCTTGTTGTGCTATTTGCTTGGCTTCAACAGCCTGTAAAGTTTATAAGTACAAAACGAATATGTCGTAGCCTCGTACGAACCTGGGTGAATTCCTACAGAGGGGTGTCAGCTGCATATGGAGTACCAGCAAAGGACTACATACCTTCCCGAATGTGAGATGGGTGATAGACACATCCTCCAGCTTGATGTTAAACTCGCCGGCACGTTGTAGCAAGTCTGCACGTATTCTTGAGGAGACCTGGGCAGGCTCTATGAACTCCGGTCCGAGGTTGAGGAACGGACGGTACTTACCACCTCACGTTGGGTGATCAATTCAGCAGCATCAAACTGTGCCACGATACTTTTTAGAACTTCATTTCCAATGGAAGGTAGGACACGTTCGTCATAGTCCATGCCGAGGCTTTGGTAAATGCGGGGTAGATGCTCGACGTCCGGTCGTGACAAGACACGAAGGGTGATGGAAACCATTTGCAAGTCTTTTGAGCCGGTGGTTGTTGAGATATTCTAGAGAATCGTTGGGTACCAAACTGGAATAGTTGGAAGAGAACGACGTACTCTGGGTTTAATTCTGCAGTCATACAAGATTGCTCTCTGCAGCCATGGGACGAGGAAGTGAGTGCCCTCACCAGTAGGCTGTGATGGAATGGTCTATAAACTGGACATACAGTCGCATTACGCATTTGCACACCTTGTCTTTTACGCCAGAAAAGCGGTCAAACATGACTGCGCGGAAACCGCCTGGGACATCGTAGATACTGGCCTGGACAGCGACAAAGGCCACGCCAAGGGGCACTTTAGCAGTACTATGTGAGAAGATGTCGCATTGAGAGAGCATATGTTCTTACCCAGGAAACGACTTGCAGCTTGTGGAAGGGCCATGAAGGAGAGAAGGAAGCTGAGCCAAACAGTATGCAAACAACGCGTCTCATACACGGCTAGTTTTGCCGAGCCGCGCGTTCAAACGGTCAGTCAGTCCAAGCTAGTACAGGTCTCTAGATGCATACTGAAGGTTGTACTGCTCTATGTAAATAAAACGACATCTCATGTATCCTACTGGGAATGATGCGTTGCCATCTGTACAAGTGTGACTTTCCGGATTAGGGATATTCGAGAAAGAGGTGGAAAGTGCTTTGTAAGGCCGGCACCGTGACGTGGGTTGTGGAACGCAGCAGAAACAATGGAGACGCGTCTGCTCACAAATCCACAGTCCACAAGTCCAGACCTATAAATTAACCGCACAACATGGCGTCTCTCCCCAACTCAGTTCTATTCTTACAATCTTATCACAATGTTCGTTATCACTCCTGTCCACTCCTCCAACAACTACAACTACCATCCCCACTACCATCATCTCGACCCTTACGTCGCCCAGCAGCGCGCAGAGCACCGTGCCCGTGCAGAGGCTCGTATCCGCAGGCACCGCCAGGAGCAGCTTAGGCAGCAGCTCATCATAGATGCTCTCCATGCTCAACAGTACGATCAGTATGACCATACCGATTTCCCTTACTACGACTACATCGGAGCATGCCCCCCACAACGCCGCAATGCTGCATTTAATTACGAGGCTGCAATCCAGCAGGCCCGCCGCCAGGCTGTCCTCGAACAAGCTGCTCGTGAGCGGGAGGCACGTCTCCAAGAGTACAGACATCTTGCTACTCTCCAGGCTCATCGCGAGGAGCAAGAACTTCATGCCCGCCGCCGTGCAGATGTTGAGAAGTTCTTCAATGCATTCCTACGTCCTACTCAGAACGTGTCTGTCAATCCTGTATGTTCATTCTCGTCCAATAACTCTCCTTCACGTAACTTACTGCAATCCCAGGAACTCCCTCCTCAGCCGATAGCTTCCACTTCAAAGGCCCCTGTCCAGGATCACCCTGCGCTCAAGGAGAGGCTTGAGGAGCGTCTTATGGCGGAGTACGAGTCTGACGTGCGCGATGCGCTCCAGTCTCTCCTTTCCTCTGTCTCTGAAGGCACTCCGACCGATCCTCCTGTCGAACGCGTTCCAGCAGCATCTGCTGCTGCCAGCCTTTCTGGCTCTACGCAGCTTAAGGTCAATGATGAGACATCCACAGTCCAGGACAAGGGTAAAGCCAAAGCCAAGGAGATCCCTGACTCCGACTCCGAAGAAGAGCCTTCTGCATCTCCTGCCCAGGTCGCCTCCTCCCTCTCCCAGATCACATCCATCGCATCCCGTCTCGAGTCCCTCATCGCTAACTTCCAGTTCCCTGCCGAGCTCGATTTCTCTCCCTCCCGCTCTCCTTCCGCAGCCTACTCAGCACTCGACACCAGTGATGTATTCGCGTTGACGTACACCGCCACGAATGCGCCCCTCCGCGCACAGGAGCATGCTCTCTCATCCCTCCTCGCAGACCTAGACAACGTCCCCAGCTACGGGTCGCATGTAGTAAGAGACGCGAGACGCGCAGTTGTCGCCCGCGTGGAGCAAGCACTGGAAGAGCTTGAGAAAGGTGTGGAGGAGCGAAGGGGTCGTGCCCGTGCCAGGAAGACAGATCCTGTGAGTGTGCCTGTCCAGCAGCCTCCTCACCCAATGGATGTCCCCGTCGACGCTTCGCCCTCGGAGCCGGAGAACAATTCCTCTGAGGATCTCGCGCCCATTCAAGTCCCTGTTGCAGACGAAGTTTCTACCAAGGACTTTGTTTCTGCCGAGGTTTCAGTCCCCGTCGAAGCACTCGCACCCGGCGCCTCTTCGCCTATCGAAACAATTGCGGACCTTGCAGTGCCGTCTGAGACTATCATCGAAGCACCCGCTACTTTCATCCCCATTTCTATCGAGATCGCAACCGCATCTGTGGCGGAGCCGAGCCTTGCTTCTTCTGCTTCTCTTCCCACAACAACCTCTCAGGTGTCCGAGACCTTGACAGCTCAGATTTCGGTGCCGCAGGAAGAACTGTCAAAGGAGTCCGAGGAGCCGCTTGTCGATGAAGTCTCTACCGTTACTGAAGCTCCAGCGAGCGAGGACGTCAACACGCCCATCCATGTGGAACTCGAGCCATCGTCATCTGCTACGCGCTCAACGCCACCTACATCTGATTCACTTTCCAAAAACACCATCGGCGTGTCTCTCTCCGTCTCTCTTCCCGATTCCCCCTCTTCAGTTATCCCCGATTCTATGACTTTAACCCATGCGGACGCTGATTCTCCCGCGGAGGTGGCGAATGCGACAAACGTGCCGGGAGTCTATCCACCGGCGGCGACTTCTTTCTTGACCTCAGAACAGACACCTTCTCAAGTGCAAACGCAAGAGTCCGATTCAGAGTCGTATTCGACTATGGAATCATCCGCACCTTCGTCTCCCGTTAGTGATGCGGAAGTGGATACATTCCTCCTTCCTGCCTCGCGTCCTGGTTCCCCGCGCTTGGTGCCTCGCCACTCTGAGTCTGAGGACGAGGGGGAGGTGGTTGTGGAGAATGAGGAGGATGAGGAGTGGTCCGATGTCGCGGCATGATTGCACTTTCTTTTCTTTATGTTTGACTTATGCTTCATGTTTTATATCGTGCGCTTCATATTCGTTCGTAATGATCTGATTACTGTACTCGCGGAATGTACATATAATGAGTACTAGAGAGACACGCAATACATGTATTTTGTACAATGCTGTTGGATGAACTTGAGTGATTCTGGATGACGCCGGTAAAGCTGTGAGGGACGACGGGTAGGAGCCACAAGATGACCGTCCTGGGACATAAGATCATCCGAAACATACCACATAGGTATCGCATCACCCGCATCTTTCACCCGCATCTTTGGCACGCAATGCACTTGAATTAGCACTAAGACTCGAAAACAAAAATTATTCATGAGATGAGATAAAACAATCGAATGAGTGTATGCTTATGAGTATGCATGTGCCTAGGCGGACAACGGGTAAAACATCCTCCACTCCACTCCCACTCCCACTTCACGCCCTCCCCTTCTTCTTCTTATTCACCACCTTGAAGCCCCATTCTGGCTGAGCAGCCCGTGGCGTCGTCTTCACCACGTCCGCGATCGTCACCTTCCCATTCCCAACTGTTCCTGGTCCGGCTGTCCCACTGGCCCGGCGGCGCTTCACGAACTCTGCGGCGAACCGCCGTCCATCAAGCGTCGTGCTGTTCGCATAAATCAGGTCTGAAATGATCTCTGATGTTGATGGGTCCGGGTCGAGAGGAAATGAGAGGAGCATCTGTGTCATATCTTCCACTAGTTCCCCCATATTTGTATATTAGAAACAGTTGATAAAGCAAGGAAGAATAACGTACGGTTCACGGAATGATTGAGCCCTTTCAGCGTATCACTCAGCCACTTGAGGAAATCGTGTGTAGACATAACTGGCGTCTCGTCCACGCGTGGTGGTGTGGCAGCAGGAGCCTTTATGACGGTCTGCACAGTTGGCCGCACTGCTGCACCATTGGGGCGTAGTGTAGGGACCGCCTGTGTAGATACGGACGGAGTGACAGTTGGGCGAGCAGGTGCAGGCGCAGGTACAGGTACAGGTGCATTTGTCTTGCCGTTTGCGCCCACCGTTGTCCATGCTCCACCACTAACCTGGGCACTGGGAATCACCTGCAAAGCCGATCAACAGACAATCTTGCATTTCAGAGCCTCACGCACCTTGAAAGTAGTCTCCGCGTATGCGCGCCTTGAAGCCGTCGCCGCCATCGTATCCTTCATTCCCATCTTCTTCCGGCGCTCCTCTTCCTCCTGGATCTCTTTCATCGTCTTCTTGGCAGGCGCCGTACTCCCTGAGGTCCACACTGGAGCACTCGCCGCAGGCGTGCTCACAGCTTCTCCACCTCTTGGCGGCACAGCGGCTCGTGCACCAGCTTGAGATGTCGGAAGTCCCCACGATGCCGTGAACGGCTGCGCATCCTCAACGACGGCAGGTGGAGCATTGGCACGTGCAAGCCGCTCGCGCTCTGCCGCCTTACGTGCCTCTGCCTTCTTTGCCTCTGCTTCCTGAATCTCGCGCAGACTGAGTGAGCTCTTGCCCTTTTTCGCATCATCCTCAGTCGCCCATGCTGGCTTCGGGATAGGAGATGGGCTCTTTAGGACGGGTGCGGGTGTGGGAGGTGCAGGTTTCGGTACTGAGGCTGGGGCAGCTGCTTGGGCCTCACGGGCGGCGGCTTTGAGTTTGGCTTTGGACACTGGAAGTGCCGGGGGCTCGATGTGTGGAGCGGCTGGTGCGGCGGACGGGGCTGAAGGCGCTAATTGAGATGGCGCGGGTGCAGTAGCAGCAGTAACTTCCTCATCCTCTTCCCCAATGGCGGACACAGCAATGTTGTCATCGTCGTCCACTTCCTCGTACATCTTATTGTGCTGCCCGAGGTTGCTCACAGTGAGGCTGTTTGGGCCAGGAAGTTCGCGCCACCCATCATCCACGACGCCTAGGGAGGCCGTCAGCCATGGCGAAGGTTCTTTTTGCTTCGAGGCAGCACGAGCGGGTTGCGGGGGTTGGCTCCAGGCTGCTGGGGGTGCCTGGACAACTGGAGACGCGGTAGGGATATCGACCACTGGGCGACGTACAACCGTAGGTTCGGGTGCGCCCCACGGTGATGACACGTTCTCAGGCTGCACGGCAGACACTGGTGTCCGCACTTCAGGTGATTCAGCGACCTTTGTGAGAACTTCACCAAATGGTGATGTAGACGAGCGCTGCTGTGGCACGGCAGGGGACTGAGGGTAGTGCTGCGCATAAGGTGAACCATTAATCCCGATGTTGTTGAAGCCTAGCCCGTTTGCCTCGACGGGGTGCCGTGCAATGGGCGAGTCGTGCGAGGTGCCGAGACTGCCCATGGCGTTGTACGTGCTATCGCCATACGAGGGCTCCTGTGTGAAAGAGTGGCTCTGCGCAACAGGCAAGGGTGCGGACACCATGCTTGGGCCGATGCCATTGTTGAAACCAGTCGCAAGGGAGTGCTCGCTGCCGCCAAAATGCTGTACATTCTGGGTCATGGACGGTGGCCATTGTGAGTTACTGTTGTTCTTATAGGTGCTGAATGTGTCCATTGATGGGGCTCTGCTGGGTGCTAAGTTGTTGAACAACGAGCGGGGGTCTCCGACTGGTCCGAACGGACCTGGATTGCCGGTGAAACTATGAGAGCCGAACCCCGAGTCAGCAGTGTAAAGGCCTCCAACTCTACCGCCCAATGCAGAAGTATCGGGAGAGCCGTTGCCAAACCTGCCACCACCAAAGGACGAGGGGGGAGAATCTGAAGGAGAAGCACTATTAAGGTATGGGTCCAACGTTGCACTACGGAGAGTCCGGGTTGGTACAGGCTGGTATCCACTGAATGTATTATGTTCATGAGCAGGAGAGTAATTCTGGGGGGAATCGGTGCGGATACTGAGACCAGGAGGACTGGTGGACATCGGGAATTGCGAAAGAAATATTTTCGCGCCGGCGGCCTGGCGGTCAAGATCCCCAACTGCAGTCCAATCCCGATCGATGTGAGTACGCTTCATCAGAAGGTCGGGAGTGAAATAGCCCTCATCAAACCATTTCTGCATTACATCAGCTTTGAAAGGACCTGGGAAGGGACATCACCTCTGGAGCTCGTGATGAATATGAAGGACTCACCTTGCACTTGACCTTGAGGGTCCAGATATGACCACTCAATGCTAGCTGGATCCAGACCCGGTGGTGGACCCGTCGCCAGACCGTCGGCCACCGGGTTGGGATGGAAGTTCGCGTTGGTCCGCTCATTTTGGCCCAAATTCATCCCAGCCATACGACGGGCTACAGAATCTGCATTTGACGAAGATCGCTGGTTCGGACTGTCGGTGGTTGTGTCGGGAGGCAGTGCATCAGGGATTGGAGATAGTTGCTGTGAAGCGCCAGAAAGGTCAGGTTGAAGCGTAGTGTTTTCTGCGAGACTTGTGTTCTCCTCCACTTCTTTGATGTCAGGTCCCTTCACATCCTCTTCTCTGCCCTCCGGACGGGTCCCCGTAGAAGCTCCCCCAGCTTTCATCATGCTCTCTGATGTTCGTCGTCTAGCCATCCAAGAATCTCCACCGTTAAGCACACCGTCAAATCCTGAAGCAAAGCCACCTATTCGGGTGCGAGGGGAAAGAAGGGCTCCGTCGCGTGGCGAGTTACCTTGCGTATTAGACACAGACAATTTACGAGGCAGTGCAAGCGGTGGTTGATCTTAGTAAACCTCGATCAGTATCACAATATGGGCCAGGGACTTTCCAGTGTTCACCTGTGCTATCTCTTCGCCTTCCCATGAGACCAAACCCTCTCATAGGACTCCCACCTCCGGTGTTGGGATGGTTTAACCTAGGTCTATCAGATGGTGATGACAGCGTGCTTATGAGATCGGTTGACTGGCGCCGCCGAAGTTCGGAATTAAGTGGCCCAGCAAAGAGCTGTATGCCTCGTGTGAGCCAATGAGGCCGAAGACATAAACTATAAGTCCAATTTGCCTGACCTTCTTTTCTGCGTCACCCATTTCGCGCAACGCTGTAGGTTCACTGCTGACTTCATGTACAATGCCCTCCCATCTCTCCACTTCCAATCCCAAACCACCTCTCCCACCACCTTCTTTGTAGATTCTGAGCATTGCTTCCTTGGAATATCTGAAGGGACGGAATTCGTCGCGTTTCTCAGGCTCTGGTGCAGCGGCAGGTGTAACGAGTGCAGAATAAGTTGACGCGTTCGTTTGCTGTGTATTAGATATTGCCGGAGGGGGTGGAGAAGGAGGTGCTTGGGGCCGAGCAGGTGTCTGTGGCTTCGCGCGCATCCACTCGGGGCCAAAATGCATGGTTGTAGTAGCCATTTTCCGGTTTTGTGGTAGTTAGTGCAGAACGATTGATTCTAATAGCTATTGCGTAGTGCAAGAGTGACTATCGAAAAATCTCAGCGGTATGGTTTGCACGTTTCCGTGGAAAATAGGATATGGACGCGATCTGAATTTAGGGCAGGCGACAGCCACTCAACAACAACTGGTACGTAGATCAACTTGTGAAACGAACCACGAACTATCTACCACCCAGTAATATTAGAATAAGTAACGAACAACAGCCAACTTTTGCATCCACTCTCACTCTGGATTGATTCGCCATTTGTACACAGGGAGGGCTAGACAGGCACCTGAGTTAGAACCGAAAGTGACATAAAGTGTTTTACCCACCTTGTAGTCTGCGTGCAGTGGGGATTATATAAAACCCTAGGAACAGCATACCAAACGTCATGCATATAGCCGAAACGTAGTAGTATCCATCACGCTCCGTGATGCATTCTCCGTCAATCTCTGAGCAGAACTCCTTACCGCGGTCGGAGACGCATTCAGCAGCTGATTTGAAGTATCAGGCAGCACCCATGCTAAAACCATACATGCTTACCTTTTACAAGCAGCTCACTGTTCGCCTCCTTCACTTCACAGTACGCCACGCTAAAGAAATCAACGCCTTCATCGGAGCATTAGTAGCGCTCGACGAATATAACTGACATTCACTCGGACCTTTCAATACAAAATACTTCGGCCACGTTCCTCCTAGATTAGTAAACGTGTTGAGTAGCTAAATGGGCATGAGTCTATTGATCGACAAGTAGGGAACCATGCAAATCTCATACCGTCATGTAGGTCCCTCCAATGAGAGGATCAGATATTCTAGTGTGGAATGCTGAGATCCCAACGAACTGAATTGTCCTACGAAAGAAATCAGCCTTTGTCAGCACCACATTGATTGGACATACGATGCAAGTCCCTGTAGCACTGTGTGGATGATAAGGTAGACGAAAAACCCGTATGAAAGCGGGGGCGTCGGGAACCAGTAAACAATGAGCGTCGACACAAAGGCAAATGCCAGTCGGGGCCAAAACGCCCATATCCAAGGACGCAGTGGCCTGTCGCCGCTAGACCACTTCGCCGCAAACCAACCTCCCAATATTTGGAAAGGAAAATCTATAAGGACAACAATAGCGAGGTCTTCACGACCTAACCCCTTCTCAATCATTTTCAAACTGGTGACTGCATCATTGGCTTGAAAGCCGATTTTTGCGAAGAAGTGCATGATGATGAGCGCCTGGACGTCTGAAAGATACGGTCAGTCGCTAAACGATACGAAACTGAATATGTTTACGCTTGAGCTTGCAGATGTTCCATATAGTCTTGTAAACGGATGTAACAGTCATTTCTGGCTCATCTGATGACTCCTTGCCCTATAAAATGGATCATTTTGTCAGAAATGTTGTATGATGTTTATCGATGGATAGTCACCTCCTTTTCAAAGAAGGTTAGCCAAAAAGTTACTCCGAAGCACAAGAGGCTGCAAAAACGGAGATATGTGCTTAGCGTGAGGCGCGGAATACCCCATTTTTCACTGCAAATCGTCTTTGAATAAGTCAGGACGTTGAACACGAACTGCTTACGCAAATGCTTCGCTGTTTAGGGCTAGGAAAACGGTGAAAGAGGCGAAGAAGCCTGTGTTCAACCCGATTGTCTGGCACGTAGACGCGTAGGAAAGATTCTCATGAGAGAGAAGCGTCAAAGCCCATCCTGAACTGATATCAGCAGCGACGTAAGTAACAATAATTCAAGTACGGACCATCGACAGCAATATCTGTGAAGCATTACTTAGTTTAAACAAAAGGGCGGTACGAACGCACGCACCTTGCGTTGCAGAAAAGAGTACTAGTGACGTGAATACAAAAGTGAGTTCATATATATTATCCGCAGGCTGATTGCATGTCATTGTGGGCGACTGAAGTTCTATTAGTTACCACATACATTATCCATCAATCTCTCCACGTTTGCTGCTATGTAAAGCATTAAGGAGCCGATGATGAGTTGCATGGGAATAATCCATGATTTTCGACGACCGATGGAAGGAAGGAATGTTGAATCAACGATAGGGGACCATAATAGCTTGAGCGAATATGGGTAGTTGGATAATGCAAACACGCCAAGTTGTGAATATGATAGGTGTTCTCGGAGAATGAATGGGATGGAACCTATGCAATGTCAGTAAGTGAATAGGAAAGAAAAAGTGTATCGTACCAAGGGCAAGGCCCAGCTGTTCATGGGATAATGAGCATCTCTCCCGGCGCGACATCCGAGGGAGATAAATGACTCACAGGAACTCCTTGGATTAAATCTAATGGGATCATGAAGTCATGTCAACTGGATTTAGAGCTCGAGATAGGAAAGTGACCGACAAAGAATGATCAAAAGCGTCATTGCCTTTCTGTCTCTAGAGGACATAGCCGTCTTTTTTGTTGAGTCTGCAAGAAATTGGGTGTCGCCATCTTGGAGGTCTCGCCCAGCACTCGTTCGTTCCGCCTCGGACAATAAACTTAGCTCAACCTCTTCAATTTCTGAAGATAATCCTGTAGGCACGCGAGGAGATATTCGAATACTGTCCAAAGAGGAAGATACGGCTTTTTGGTGCAAAGGCGCTAGCGGGGACATGTCAGTTTGACCGGCGTAAACCTCCACGTTGACGTTGCTGGACCTGTGGCGCAAATTCGGAGGATCCTCTGAAGGAGAGTTGTTCCGGAGAGCGGACATGCGAAACAAAGTCGACCAGAGCTCGACCGTATCTGCTCGAGCTCGAGGTAGGTGATAGAAAGCTGATCCGTTCGTTAAAGGTGCAAGGAAGTGACACGATCGCGTTGACCTCAACGCCGGTCTTGATTACCATATTAGGTATGTTCCTACAATCACCGTTAGCTTCCACTGTTGCTTGAACTTGGCCGCCATGATCAATATTGCCATCCGTTAAACGCGTTTAGCTTGTTTTAAAAGTAGTCAAGAGGTTCATCCAAGTATTTATGTTATCATGTTCGACTGCTTTTGACTGCAGTTGTGACATTTTCGGTGGAATTTACTTATGTCTTTTTGGTTCTCGCCACAGCGACTCAACGACGGAACGCAACCGCTGAGCTGCTCACCCCCGCTCTACCCTACACGGCCCGGTGTCTTTTACGTGTTGTTATTGATAACCTGTCCTGGTCTTCTACGACTGATCTACCCCCGCGAAGTCCACGCTCTCGCTTAGGATTCAACAGCTGGACTGGCCCATCGGTCGCAAGCGGCAGAACAGCGGCATCATGTGTGATACCACAGTCGGGCTCGTAATGAAGGACACCTTGCGATTTTGTTTTGCCGCCAGGATCGAGTGGAAGATGCCTATGTAGGGCATTCTTACTAGCGATCAATCGATGATCATTAATACTGATGCAGATATGTAATACCTTATAGTAGTTCACTTCCGTCTCGGCTCCAGCTGTCCTCCCCTGAAGGTACTCCAGAATCATTGCCGTAAGGCGGCCAGCTTATCCCATTCTCCGCAGTGCAACTGACTTATGATTGCCAGATCTTACAACTGCTTTGTACCTTCCGAGTCGGTCAAGCAACTTAGCAAGGCATATACTCAATGCAAACAAATAAAATTCCCTCAGAAAGCAATCGTCCCTATGCATTGGGCTAACTGCGATGAGAGATGTGGCACGGCTTTGATGCCCAGTCCGTTGCTAACATGATGATTAAACACACGCGGGACAGCTGTTCTGTTTGCAGATATACTCGACACAGATGCGAAATGCAAATTCGTCCTATCTACTTCATTCCAGCATTCTGCTAACCAGCATTCTGTATTAGGATCAAGTGCGATCCAGCGGACTCGCGGATGGGTACTGCAGCGGCCCTCTGAGCTCATTACGGTGCCTTTTCAATCGTGACTCGATCGAATGCATCATTTCCTTCTTCTAGTTCTCTCGCAGCTCATGCAATGTCCAGGACTTAGATCTAAGTCATCCAATCAGGCAAAGCCTCAATAAGGTACCAGGACTTACCAACTATGACTGATCAGATTTCTTTACGTCGGTGCAAGCACCGACCCAGTCACAACGCCACGGCGTACAATCATAATCCGATCGATCTATAATGTTTGCTCAAAACACTGCGCGAATTTGTCGCAGCACGATGCATAAAAAGGTGCTTTCTAATTGCATCTCCAATTGTGCCTCTACGACTCAGACGACATATCACCCTCCAAGACTCTTCCAAACGGTTGCGCAATCCCATGTTGTACATCTACCATTTCTCCGTTGCCTTCGCTTTTGTATACATACTACGCTTCTTTCATCAACGACTCTCGTCTCTGTCCATGCTGCGCCACGTTCCGGGTCCAAAGATTTCGTCCTGGGTGTGGGGTGAAGAGAAAGTGTTATATTATAACACACCCGGTGTCTTATATCTGGACTGGCACCGCACATACGGCAAGGTTGTGAAGTTTACAGGGGCGTTTGGCGTAAGTACATCTCATTCGAACTTTATTGCCTTGCTGACTGCTCTCATCAGCATCAGCTACTTTCCATCACGGATCCGCACGCGATATCGTTTATTTTGGGAGAGGGCACATACCAGTTTCCCAAGCCAAAAGGCGTGCGTGCCTGGTTTCGTACACTGCTTGGAGAGGGTATTCTCTGGGTAGAAGGTAATTCTTTAATGTAGATCTTAAATTCGCTCACTGATATATGTGACAAGGCAAAGAAGCTCACGAGAAGCAACGGCGTACCGTCGGCCCAGCATTAAGGTAACAAGCATATTACTTCGGTGGTAACTCTACCTTGACGCAACTTCAGTCCCCAGTCTGCGCGGAATTTCACACCAGTATTCTACGAAAATGCTACCAAAGTAAGCTGCATATGTCATGTTGGATGCGTCTTGAACTTCCTCCAGATGGTTGCTCAATGGCACAGGCTTTTTGATGCCCAACATAGCGACGAAATCATGATTGAGATGACCAATTGGGCTGGGCGTTTTGCGTATGTATCACCCGCAAGCGTATCGTGTGTGTACTCATGTAAATCCTATGCAGGTTGGACACAGTTGGTCTAGCAACGTTTTCGTACGACTTTGACTGCCTTCGAGGCCAGCCACACGCTTTGGCGGAAACCCTAGACGGCTTGACGAACCACGAAAAATCGCTCACCTCATTTTACATGAAAGCTCTCTTTTGGCTATTACCATCTATCTTGCACCTCGGCAAGAAAGGACAGATGATCAGAAAAACCCGAAAAGAGCTTGGGGATCTTGCTACGAATATCTTGAAGGATGCAGAAGCTGTCAGTGATCCGAATAGTAAGACGCTGATGTCGCTGATGCGTACGGTTTTGAATTGTTCGAGGATCACTACTTCACTGACACGACTTACACCACAGTACGAGCTGATAAAGCCACTGCCATTGTAGGTATGGATGAAGAGCAAGTTGCAGCGCAGATGCGAACCATCATTTCGGCTGGTTATGAACCAGTTTCTGCTACGATCGATGTACGTCCACTTAGCTAGTTTCAAAGTCTAATTGACAGTGTCTTCTAGTGGCTGTTTTTCGAGCTTGCTACACATCCAGAATGGCAGCAAGCCATCCGCGATGAAGTTTCCACTGTTGGAGACCCCACATTCGACGAACTCAACAATTGCTACCCTCTTCTCGACGCATTTTTCCTAGAGACGCTTCGCATTCATCCACCTGTTCTCGAAAATCATCATGAGGTAAGGTTAAATGCAGGCAGCTGAAAGATTTACCAAAGTTTGTTTGTGTAGGCCGCTCAAACCATCAGCATACCTCTTTCGGAGCCCATAGCAGGGTCTGGCGATCTTCACCTCGTCATTCCGAAGGGCACTATTATCTCATTGCCTGTCAATGTAATCCAAAAGGACAAGTTAATCTGGGGATTCGACGCGGACGTTTTCCGACCAGAACGCTGGGTGCACCGCGGTGCCAGGACCAGCCGCGAGCTGTTGGCATTTAGTGTTGGGTAAGCACACTACCGCTTTGGTGTTAGATTCCTTTCGCTGACCCCTGACAGCCCCCGGGGCTGCCTCGGTCGAAACTTTGCAGCTGCCGAAATAAAGGTTGGTGTTGATGATGTGTCCTTAGCTGCCCCACCTGACCATGTCGTGGCGAAGGCTCTGACAGTGACTCTACTCCGCCACTTTGCCTTCTCCTGTCCACATGAGATTGAAGCTTTTCAGAGTTTTGTCATTCGTCCCCGAGTAAAGGGAGAAGGCTCGAGCTCGCTACCGCTTACGGTTCGCAGAACACTGTAACAAAGTCAACTGAATCAACCTTCTACCACTTTATGTTACTTTGGGAGGACATTTTGGCAAAGCAGAGATTCTTTTGATGTATGGATCATCCTGAAACCATCACTAGTAGCGTAAAAGTCTAATCCACAACTTTCCCTCCTACATGTCTCTGGTGCTTACGCACCAAGTTCCCGTTCCGACCGTAGCTAATCACCAGTAGGGAAAACAAATAGAAGATAAAAAAAATGTATTTGCCCACGCCCGTCAGATTTATTCACTTACATCGATATCTCGACATCACTCAAGAGAACCGGCAACAATGGGTGCGGTACAGTAACAACATCGACGAGTGTGAGATAAGCCAATAAGAAAGCCCGGCAGCTGACAAGACCATAAATACGCATGTCAAATAGATGTGTGGTCATAGCATCTATTCCTTCTTTTGCTTCTTCGCCCTTGGTTTCTCCAAATCAATTTCTTCAGCGTCATCGTCGTCATCTTCGCTGTCCTCTTCCTCAGAATCAAGCTCGTCACCAGAGACATTACCCATGAAATAATCCGTGGCGTCGGAGAAAATATCATTGGCAATGTGCGTGCCAATCTAGAAAATAGGTCTAGTTAAGCGTTTGCGGCGACTGAGTGGCGACACTTACTTCAAAGGGGTCATCTGCAATCTCAAAGAAGTTGAAGAAGCTGCCAGCTTCTGCGGGCATATCGTCCTCCCCATCCACCTCAGCCACACGGGGGTGGAGTTGGGTCAGGGCATTCTCAGGATCCTTCCAATGAATTGGAGTTGCCTACTACAAGGTCAGCAGTGTGATTCCATGAGGACGCACGTAACTTACGGAAGGCTGAACATCACGGGCCCAAGAGAAGTCGAGCATGGATTCCGTGACGCCATCCGCATCAGGCTTTTCGTCCTGAAGCGGCGGGTGGAGATACGTATTTGTATTCCTTTTTCAAGACGGAGTCAGTGAAGTATGGATTTGCCTTGAAATACTGTCATGACAATTTAGTGCGTTGATTAATGTGGCACATATCAGCCATAACGCACGAATTCGATGGTGTAGCATCTTGGCTCCTTGGGATCACGAACGATCCATAAATCTTCAAGGTAGCTCAGCGCAAGTTGATCGATATTGTGTTGTACATGGAAAGAGATCATGCTGTTGTTCATGAGAGCCACGGGCCAAAATTTATCTATCGATTTAACGATAGCACGGCGTTTTTCATAGACTGGGGTCAGTTTGTGCATAGCCTGGCGCTCTTGAAGATTGTCAATTTGCGTTCCTATTTTCTCTGGGGCATACATTTGGCAAGCTCACCTATGACAAGTTCGACGCGTTGGATGTCTTTTTGGATATCTTGGAGTTTTTGAGCATCTTCATCGTTGAGTTCGACATTTGCCAGAGGATTTTTCTCGACGTCTGTACCGGGGGAAGCGCGTTTTTTGCCAGACATGGTAAGGAAAGTACACAGGAGGATTACGCTCCAGACCAACTCCAGGCATATGCGTAGTACCGCGACGCGCCACAGCGGAGTTTGTATTCTGTCAGGCGGCGCCAAAATGGGAAATTTTTCAGACTTATGTAAGGCAACATGATCGAGATCATGTGGAGCACAAATGGAGCATGCCGCAAGGTCCTTGCATCCTCGAAAGAGGTGAGGACTTGTACATGAAGGGCAAATATGTAACAAGAATAGTTTCGGAATAGCAAGAATCATAGGCGGTATACAACTCAGCAACGGGTCTCAATCCACTCTCTTCTTCGTCCCCTCTTCCATTCCATTGACCGTCAAAGCTCTCTTGCGTCCGTTTAAGAGTAGTCTGGCTCCAAAGGTATCCGATTGACCAGAAAGATCCAACTTCTGAGCTAGAGGGCCAGTGAGGCCCTTCCCGTTGTGAGCTGAGCGAAAGCCTGGTCCTTCGTAGTGTATAATATCCGTGGGAGGAATAAGTCGGGGCCACGAGACATATTCGATGCCATGCACCATCATGAACATGACAGCTAACGAAGCAATAACGAACCACAGCATGAAGTAATACAATAACGAGTAGTCTGCAACTAGTCAGCGAATTGCGCTAAGCGCTGTAGATTATAGCCCACCTGACGTCCGTGGGAGAGTGAGTCCGGCGCAGATCATGAAAAGCGAGAACGACAAGATAAAAGGAACCTGAAGGAATAAATTTAACGATGAGTGTCGCGAGTATCGCACAAACGTACCGATCGAGTGATTAGTGGTCGCGTATCAGCGATCAAGGATGCAGCGGTGACTGGATTCTTCTGAGGAGTCCAAGCTCCAGTAACAAGGTCAAATCCATCCTGTGACACTGTGAGGGTAGCAAAGTCAAACTCCGGGAGATACGAACTTGTCTAGCACCGTCGAAATGATTGTTCTTAATGTATCGCATCACGCTCTTGTACCCATCTTGAAGAGCACCCACTTTCGTTCGCCTATTTGTACGAGTGAAATCTGTTTTAAGCGCCCCAGAGCCTGCATATGCTTTCGAAATTAAGTCTGCATGATCGGCCCACACTGAACAATGTAATAAGTACGGGATCGAATATGGAGACTGTAGCGGCGGCCTTACTCTCGCGGAAACCTCTGGTCAATGCTTCAAAGTCGTCCAGTTCCTCGTTGTCGGATAGCACTCCGATAGCTTTCAATTGTTGATTAAGCGTCCATTTCGCCAGAGCTGCTTGGACTACGTTCGTCCGGTCCAAATTGTCCATACAATTTGTCCTCATCACGCCTGTTTGTATTCGTACGGCCTTTTCCTGTACCGTGTCGAGATGGAAGTATCTGCATCTATATTAGTAAACAGACTGTCGAGGATTTCTCTTTCGTACCCTTGCTGAACGAGGTCCTCCTGCATCTTCTCGATTAGAACACTGATGCGATCCCATCGCATGTGTTTGCACTCATTGTGGAAATCGAAGTATTGATACCTCACTCCTGGGATTTCAACCTAAAGCACGTCAATGAGATGCTGAAGCAGTGCAACGGCGACCTACTTGGGAAACGGCACGTTCGTAGGCCTCCTTTACTGGTTGCTCGTAGCCTTTTTGATTTACCAAGTTGATGAGACTTTGACTGCCATATTGTGAAACTTGCTCCCGAAAGTGAAGCCTGATCATGTCAACCTATGAGGGGTCAAAACAATGACACCCATCAAAAACGAAAAGTGAAATTACCGTCTCCTTCAGGTCCATGACCTGCAAATCAGGCTTATATCTGAGTGTGTTGATCTCAGCCCAGAAAACCGGCGCGCTGCCTCTAATCTGAGTGAAGCTCAGTTTGTGCGTCAAGTTCTCGGCAAGTGATAAGCGTCCCGCGGCTTTCTCGTCGACCAGGAGAATTTGTTCGGTCTCGTTGAAGTTGGCAACGTGGCCTTCATGATCGATGCCACGCCGGAAGTACCTCGTGCCTGCACGATAGCGTGACCGTCGACTGATGAGGCAAAGCTGGATGCGATGCCCATGGACATATACAGTACGTATGTCGAACGCTGGAGGCCGTCAACGATCAAGATTGCAGCAGAAAAGTCGAGGCGCAAACTTACTGCCATAGATAATTGGGAGAATGTAAGGACTGAGCTGTATAAATCATGAGATGCGTAACCAGAATTCGAGACAAGCGACTCACGTCATGTGCGATGTCTGTGTCTGTGAGCCTAGACTGTAAAAATCTGTGGAGAGTCGTGAACATCAATATGCACATTCCGCACGACTGGATGAGTGACCAACTTGTTCCAGAAAAACCTGTCGTCAGTCTAATATTCAGTCAGCACCATGACTTCAAGGTTGTATCTCGGCACTGACCACCTCCCATAAGGCCTTTCTCTCTTCATTTTCCTGGTCTTGCCATTGTACTTGGAGTCTTCTCGACAAGTCCCAACCATAGCTGAATAAAAAGTAGCCACCGAGAAGATGCGACCGAACCAATGCCAACAAGTGTCTCTCTACGGGGTGTGGTGGACTTTGAACAGAGATGTTTGGATTCAGAGGTAGGATGTCAAAGTCAGCTGCGCGGTATATGTCGTGGCCCATGAGGCGCGCACGGTGTTCACGGCCTGTCATTACAATAACATACTCCGCTGCAATATGTATCGGTATATGCAAAGCGGGCTCTGGAAGTAGCAGCACGCACAAAGAGCCAGTGAAATCATCCCCAGGATTCCGTATATTGTCTTGCCGTATCTCGAGGCGGTCGGGGGGACAGGTGTGTTCGGGGCTGCGCAGCGTCATATTTAGTTGTAATACCAGAGATGCCAGCCAGCTTACCATTGAGTACTATATCGCCGGTAGCCCTGTGTATGGTGAGGGACTGCGCTCCGATGGGTTCCACTGGGACGAAGGTGTAGGCATCCTGACCGTCGATAAACCTGCGAAAAAAAAATCAGCAGAAGGGAAGGAATGTAGTAGGCGACGGATCACACAGATTGAGTCTCTGGTATATGGGCTTCATGGTGGTCGCACGTTGAGTAGAGGTGAGAAAGGAATACGTTGAGATGAACGCGTCGCGCGGGTGTGCTGTGGCTGAGTCTGAAACGCAGCGTGCACCTCAACGCTTGACTAGAGTCGCCATGGTCAAGCTCACGCCCGAGCTGCTCGCGCAGGCCCCGTCTGCACTCAACCCTGTAAAAGAGCGGCAGCTCGATCTACGAGGTAAGCCCATAAAAATACGTTACATCTCCAACCGTGTTCATATCATTTCGAAGGTTACAAAATTCCTACCATTGAAAACCTTGGTGTGACCAAGGTAGGAGCATCGGCCTCATGCATACCATGGCGGTGATATTATAACATGCATTTTGAATAGGACCAGCACGATGCTATGGATTTCACAGATAATTCAATCACCGTGCTAGGCAATCTGCCCTTGCTCAAACGACTACGAACGCTTCTTCTTGCCAACAACCGAATCGCCTCAATTTCACCATCGATTCACCTTTCAGTTCCTAATCTAACAACTCTTGTCCTTACTGGTAACAGCGTCGCTGAGCTGGGCGATCTAGAGCCTCTCAAGGAGATCAAAGGATTGAAGTACCTTGCCCTGTTGGGCAACCCTGTGAGGGAAAAGAAATGGTATCGCGAGTGGCTTGCGTGGAGAATACCATCGCTGAGAGTTCTGGATTTTCAGAGGATCCGCGATAAGGTGCGCCCACGACGTTCGAAACTCAGCGCGGTCGATAGCTCAGCACACTCGAACCTTTCAGGAGCGGGAGGCGGGAAAGTCTTTATTCCTTACGGCTGAAGGCTTACCAACTGCCCTTGCAACGACGATATCTACCACTGTATCGAAACAGGGTTCAAAAGCAGCCGTTACTCTTGACGAGCCCAAGCCAGCGGCGCTGTCAGGGAAGGCAGGTCGGCTGATGTCAAAAGAAGACGCTGAGAAGGTCAAACAGGCCATTGCGAAGGCAACCTCTATTGAGGAAATCAGGAGGTTGGAGAGAAGTTTGAGAGAGGGATACATGCCATCCATGGAGTCTGTAGGTGCATGACTGTACTGCTTAGAACTGTATTTTTGCGTAATATCTACTTCGGCTGTTGAGAGCCGCAAGGATGCCCCCTAAGACATATCTATGATTCACGAAGACTTCACAACCCGTAGCTTCCGATCCACAGACCGTGAAAGGTCAAGGCAATGACTGCGCCCAAATTGGCCAGCGAGCTGATGCCATGTAACATTCTAAACTTCGCATTCAAGGCCTTCATTTGATCAGAAACCTACATATCTTCATCAGTACTTTATCGTGATCAAAGGGACAGCAAGAGCTTACTTCGAGATCACTGTAGTTTTTGCCTTCTTCTTTCTCCAACTTTTGTCGCTGGAACATGGTGCTATTGCGTACATGAAAATTCAGTAACTGGCGTTGTTGTAACTACATTCCACCTGCCTACTAGTCATCGGCCCAACAACCAATTGGTTGCAGGCCTGTAGCGCTATGACACTCCCGAGCACATATGCCTGTGCGACATCGGCCCGAGTAGGACTGGTGATGTTGGCAAGAAGTTCAGGATGGGCATATGCCCAAAGCCCCAACAACGCCGAGGAAAGCATAATCGAGGAAGTAAAGTAGACCGGGAATACCTTGTGCTGAAGAGCGCCGAACTGGTGTCTAGCTGTTTCAACGAGGTAGTCTGGTTATTGATAGCACGAGGTACGTGTCAACTGGGAAGACGAACGCAGCGTCCGCAAAGCAATTATTCCTGTATGCACATCCGTCAGAGAGGCAGGTGCATGATATGTGGTCTCATACCTCCAAAGAATGACACCCACACAGCTAGATTCGTCTCAGCGTAAATGGAGACGTATGGCAGAAACGATTGGACTTACACATCCCATAGAGCCAGCCATAACCTAGAAAATAGACACCTTTAGGCGACAGCGTGCCGAGGAGAGAGGCTGGTGATAAAGTGTCAACATATGCCATGATCTTAAGTTAGCTGGGGAACAGAACTGGAATGAGAGAGGGTAAGAGTGGTGAGGAGTCGGAGTGCCCAGCTATCAACACATCAATACATAGACAAGCTCCAGGGCGAAAATCAATTGACAGCAAATCACCCTCTAAGCATGATCCAAATTCGGTGCTGGCAGTGGGTAAGGAAGGGATACAGTAAATTGCGTTAGGTGGCACAGTATTATTCGTGTAACTAAGACTCAAGAGTGCATCCCCCAGTCCCCTGGCATCGTCCCCTGCCTGCCCATCCCCCTCCTCCTCGGGCCAGGTATAGCACGATCCTCCCGTGATCCTACTGTGAGCACAAGGTGTTTGTCCACAAGCTACATGACAAGCGCCCATATTGATGAAAACTGAATCGGGAAACTGACAAGAGAACCACTCACGTCATTCAATATGTTTGTCGATTTCGTAAGCGATGAGAGAAATGCAGTGAGCTGGACGTCTTCGTACTCCTGCATGACGTATCAGAGTGAGCAAGGGAGTGGATATCAGAGAGAGCTAGTCGGTCGAGGATATTAAGTAGAGAAGGGACTCACCGTGTTAAATTCTTCGCGGAAGCCCTTATTCTCACTGGCCGGTAACGAGGCAATTAAGGCTGATAAGGATCGAAGGGTTGTATGATCCGTCGGAACTTGGCCTGCGTACAAAGACAAGGAATCACATATGTATCGGCTTTCGAGTAGGCGCATACAACGTACCTGTGATCACGTTCGTCACATACTGCACAAGGACCAAGATTCGCTCATGTAACATTTTGACTGCTGCCCGCTGGGCCTGAAGATGAGACTCAACTGGAGGGAAGAAGCCAAACGATTATGAGGTTCTGACTTAGTACAAGGATCAATTCACCCACGGCTGGTACTTCCGCCGCCGCCCTTGGCTGTCCAGTCGACGGCAATACGCTCGGCTTCACCTGTCTCTACCTTGTATGGTGCCTCTATAAACACAGAACGTGTCTTCTTGTCCCTTATTTCAATGGTAGGCTCATAAGCCTTGAAAGGAAGTGTCTGGCCAGTGATATCAGATGACGATGGAGCTATCGTGGAGGGTTGTAGGACAAGAAGAAGTGGGGTCGAGCAGTACCCTGTAAACTGCGAGCTATGAACCTCACAAATGAGAAGTCTTGAAGAATGGACATGCCTGGTCATGGAACGCGATGTGACGAGAGGTCGGTACAGGAGCTACTGTGTACCATCCAATGAACTCTAAAGAGGGGAACACCTGTTTATCTTCGACGAGGAAATGGTTCGGCCAGCGGGGACGCAAATAACACGGAATTACTTACATTGATCTCTTCTAGACACCAGAAAGTCGTGATCTACAAGGTCATCGTGACCTTCTTCTGTGGCAAGCTCGAATGTGTTTACAATCTCGACTTCTCGACCATTCTGCGTGCCTAGCAATGCGCCGAGCACTGATCGTTTTGCTCTCAGTGATATATAACGAGTACGAGAAAGAAAGGACATACCGAAAGGTGAATTAGACCGAGTCTGAAGCTTTAGTCTCGTCAAGTGTTCGGAGATGTTCAGGATCGGCAGGGGATGCCTGGAGGACAACGTCAATGATGTTAACAGTGTCAAGAAGAATGTAGACTAACAGAGACAAAGATAGTCCCGACGTTGTGCTGGATGGAAGGACGACAGATTGCTCGTCTGTATCCATATGTGAAGTCATCGTGGACGGTGAGATTGAAGAGTGATATACAGCTTTAGATATCAGCGATGTAAACAAAATAATAGGAGAGCAAAAATATTCCCATTAGCCGACTTGAACGACTGACCTCGTCATTACTAGTGACGCGCTCTACCAACTGAGCTAAACGGGATTCAATATTCAATCACTCTTATTCCTATATGGAATAAAGCTGTCGCGTATCTGTCGGCCCTAAATGAGAGTATGCCTCGCGTCCACCACGCTCATTTATTCAAATATACTCCTTTCTGTTTCGCTCACCAATGTCAGGTTTCGATGGAAATCATGTGTTCACTGTCTCGGTGCACGACCCACCAGCCGCTGCTTCTCCCGACTCTCCATCCCAAGCAGAGAAACTTCTCTTAGAGTTTTTGCTGCAATATCGCGTCGGAGGCGAATTTATCTACAGGTCAGTTTTGTTATCTACTGGATTTTGTGACAATTATCGAGTCAGCTCCCAGAGATCAGCTTCGTGCAAACTTGCTTCTCAAGCAGTATCAACTCGAAGTCGATCTTCGTCACGTTGGATTGTATAACGATGAGCTAGCGCACGCAATCCAGGACAGACCAGCAGATATCTTACCACTGGTGAGTGCCATACGCGTGTTTTTGTACTTGAGACTCAGAACCCGCACAGTTTGAGAACGCTGCTACTAAAGCAGCTCGAACTATCCTATTCCCTCTAGCTGGTGGCTCTGATGAGCGCGCAGAAGCTGCTCTCCAATCGATTCCCAGAGTCCAGATCACCATCAAATCTGGCCTCCAGATGCAACGTGTTCGCGACTTGACGGCAAATACGATGAACAAGCTGGTCCGTATACCAGGAATCGTCATCTCCGCCTCTGTCCTTTCCTCGCGAGCTACAAAGCTTCATCTTCAATGTCGTGCTTGTCGCTCCACAAAAATTATATACCCCCCCGGCGGACTTGGAGGACTGGGGAACGGCTCGGACCGAGGCTTGCCAAGAGTCTGTGACGCACCAGAGCTGGAGAACCAGAAGAAGGATTGTCCAATGGACCCCTACATCATTGTTCACTCGAAATCAGCATTTGTCGACCAGCAGACTCTGAAACTGCAAGAGGCACCAGACATGGTTCCAGTCGGTGAACTTCCACGGCACATGCTCCTCTCTGCAGACCGATACCTGACCGGTAAGGTTGTACCTGGCTCACGAATAGTTGCGACTGGAATTTATTCTACTTTTAATTCGGCAAAGAATGTGAGTATCATCTCAGTCTCCCCCTGCTGCGCATGTAATACCATCACAGAAATCTGCTGGTCCTGCTGCACTTCGACAACCTTATCTCCGCCTTGTTCATATCGAAATGTCTTCACCAACTGCCGGTGGCGGCGCATCAAACCCTTTTGGAGTGCAATTTACCCCTGAAGAGGAGGAAGAATTTGGCGAAATGGCACGCAGCGAAGGTTTCTATGAACGTTTTGCTAAGAGTGTTGGTCCAAGCATTTATGGCAGCCTCGGTACATCACGAACTGCGGACTAGCTTTTAAAATTCACGCTCATGGCCTTTGCAGACATTAAAAAAGCGATCACCTGTCTGCTCTTCGGTGGCTCTAAGAAGGTCCTACCAGATGGCATGCGGTTGAGAGGTGATATCAACGTTCTTTTGCTCGGAGATCCAGGTACAGCAAAGAGTCAACTGCTCAAGTTCGTCGAGAAGGTATGCAAAGGCACTGGTCCCGCGCGTATGTCCTCTTCTCATTGCATCCTGCAGGTTGCACCAATCGCCGTATACACCTCTGGAAAGGGTTCTAGCGCAGCTGGTTTAACGGCTGTTGTCCAGCGGGATGCAATCTCTGTAGGTGGCGACTTCCTCCCAGTAACTCTTGTTCTTATATTAGCTTCCTGCATCATAGCGCGAGTTCTATCTCGAGGGAGGCGCCATGGTTCTCGCAGATACTGGGGTTGTCTGTATTGATGAATTCGACAAAATGCGTGATGAAGATCGGGTTGCCATACATGAGGCTATGGAGCAACAAACCATTTCGATAGCGAAGGCTGGTATTACGACAGTGCTAAACTCCCGAACAAGTGTCCTTGCTGCAGCAAATCCTGTTTGGGGACGATATGACGAGGGTCGCAGCCCCGGCGAGGTACTCTGCTTCACAATAACGTTTTCCAGTTTGCTGAAATCTACATCGTGGCCAGAACATCGACTTTCAAACAACCATCTTGTCACGTTTTGATATGATCTTTATCGTCAAAGACGAGCACAACGAACAGCGAGATCGTGTCCGTGTCCAGTTCCTTAATCCTAGACCTTTACCAACAAATTTCTAGATGATTGCCAAGCACGTCATGAACATCCACATGAACCGGCCGAATCAAAGTACAGATGACAATGGAGAAACAGTCGGCGAAATCGACATAGACAAAATGAAGCGGTATATCTCGTATTGCAAGAGGTTTGATATATCCCTTACTGCTGCAATGCATCTGAGCTGATCCAGTAATTTTCAGCAAATGCGCACCGCGGTTATCTCCAGATGCACAAGAAATGCTTAGCAGTCACTTTGTTAGTCTGCGGAAGCAAGTTCAGCAAGTGGAACGTGATAATGACGAACGGAGCTCAATCCCGATAACAATTCGGTGGGTATCTATCACCAGATAGACCGTTGTCGAGATTAACACTTTAACAGCCAACTAGAAGCCATCATCCGAATATCGGAATCGCTTGCCAAAATGACTTTGTCGCCTACTGTTCAGAATCACCATGTCGAGGAAGCCATCCGACTTTTCAAGTTCTCGACCATGGACGCTGTCTCAGCAGGTTCCGTTGACGGCATGTCTCGTGGTGAGCTGAATGATGAGATGTCGCGCATAGAGAAGGAATTGCGTAGACGTCTTCCCGTGGGCTGGAGTACGAGCTATCAAAGTCTAGTGAGGGAATTTGTAACGCAGCAAGGCTACACGAATCACGCACTGGAGCGGACGCTCTTCATCCTTGAGAAGAGGGAGGTAATACGCTTCTCTGGACAGGTGAGCATTCTATGTTAGGTCACGAAAATCGGGTGATAACACCTTTGTATTACAGAAAAAGGTCGTGCATCGGTAGGTTGTCTTTTTTTAATGTCAGTGCTCGACTTGAAAATCCCCACAGGGTCGGTGTTTGATGTATTGTATTGCTATCCATTCGCTTGCTTTGAATGTATTCGACGTCTGTAGACAATATCATTTGCTCTCAGTGAGTCTTCCCATACACCAGAGCTTCATCAAGACACTCTTGGATCTCATCATATCGCCCGCCTAGCTCAATCGGATAGAGCGTCAGACTCTTATGACTAGGCGATCTGAAGGCTGCGAGTTCGACCCTCGCGGTGGGCTAATGTTTTTGCATGTCTCATATATTTGCTGTACTACATAGCATCCGCACCGGTACCGTATGTAACTGAAGTTCATCACTGTCCATGGTTCGTGAGCACAACAGACTTTTGGCCAAGACGAGATTTGGTCTCGATTCAGATACACTACATAGTACATATGATCAAGTCTTCCTCACGCCCTCCAACCTTGTTGATTGCATTGGCAGACAAGATGCAGACAATTCAGGGGACGATAGCCCACTCAGAAGCCAAACTCTCCCAGGAACTCTCGGATATCATCGGCGCACTGCACAATATTGTAAGTGCCGAGCTATAGGCAAATTGCAATCACGTCTGAGGATAGTACTAATCAATTGCTTTAGTTGGGCACCAGATGTGCACTTTGTCTTGAGTATATTCAATTTGCAGGATAACTTCGATGAAAAAAACCCAGTTCAATATCATCTATAGCTAGCAACTACCTAAGGTTCACATCGTATGTTAGGGTTAGGGTTACACTTGTCATCGCACCATAGACTCGGGATGCACCGGGAGTAACCGGACTTGAAGACGCGCTTGAACTCCGCTGAACAGCAAATTCGTTAGTCGCCGCTACAGCCAGCATCGTCTAACGGAGAGATTCAATTTTCAACATACCATGGCTTCTTACCATGCGGTCAAAAAATCCTTGAACCTCGCCCCGACTGTGCGCGCGCTCCCAAGCGGAATTCCGAACGCACCACGTCTCAATCTCGCGGCACGAGCACCTTCGGATGGCCATGGTCATGGTGCGGCAGGTCCCCGTGCTGATGTCCCCACTCGCTTTACCGGAACCGTCACGAGTCCTGCTGTCGGTCTAGTTTCCAAGACTTTCATTGGTAAGTAATATTTTTCACCTTGCTTCGACTTACCTTAACACTAACGCCGACCGAAACGCGTCTTCTGCCAATAGCACCTCCCCCAACGACCCACCTCCACCAGCGCCTGATTCACACTTCCGCTGCATTGAAAGATGCTCCTCAAGTGCCTGATTTCAGCCCCTACCACCCTAAAGACGAGAACGCCAACCGCGCCATGTCGTACTTCATGGTCGGCTCCCTCGGTGTCCTCTCCGCTTCCGTCGCCCAGTCCACTATTACTGGTTTCCTGGAGACCATGGCCGCATCGGCCGACGTCCTCGCTCTCGCGAAGACCGAGGTCCAACTTGCCAGCATCCCGGAGGGCAAGAATGTCATCATCAAATGGCGTGGCAAGCCTGTGTTCATCCGTCACAGGACCTCAGAAGAGATAGAAGAGGCACGGAGAGTCGACCTGAAGGCGCTCAGGGACCCTCAAAGGGACGAGGACCGGGTGAAGAAGCCTGAGTGGTTGGTTATGCTTGGCGTCTGCACACACCTGGGTTGTGTTCCGATTGGCGAGTCAGGCGACTACGGAGGATGGTGTGTGATTTTTCTTATAATTACTAACAAATCTGACTGTCCCGTTATTCAGGTTCTGCCCATGTCATGGTTCTCACTACGATATTTGTATGCAGTCATGATTCCTCCACTTGAGTACATTGCTAACGAAAATTCAATTTGCAGCTGGTCGTGCCCGAAAGGGACCTGCTCCGGTAAGCATTTCCCCTTGTCTCCTGGGGTCATACTAACGCTATCTTGCAAGCTTAATCTAGAGATCCCCCCTTACGACTTCAATGAAGCCGATGGAAAGCTTGTTGTTGGCTGAGATTGGTCGTATACTGTGTTTACTATCCTGTAATGGAGGCATAGACATTACTAGAAGTCAGCTTGCAGTTGCGTCCCATCAAGATTTGTGCGACAATCCTTTCCGAGGGGTTCTGAGTACAGTAGGGCTAAATGGTGACATAGGGCTGATGAGAGACGGATTCCATCTAGTTGGGCGTTTTTCACGATGTCAAATGGTGCGCTACTTGATGCAGTACAAATATGTGTCGCCTAAGTATCAAACTAGCGAAAGTAATAACCTTGTCCTCATCGACCCACATGACCTAGGCTACAACAACAAATCTCCGGGCTCCAATTGTTCAGGTTTAGTATAAAATAGACAGCTCTTAAGTTAATAAAGTGCTTGATAAATCATGAGCACAAACTCGAGTGTTGAAATATTATGAGACGATAGGGCGTTAGGACAGGGAAGCGGGACTGCGTCTCTTGAGCATGCGCGATAACCCGCTCGTTTTCTTCTCTTTGACGGGTGACTCCTCGTCTATCGTATTGCGAGATGTGGTGTGGGTTAGGCGCTGCCAAAATCTCGGAGAAGTCGATGATGAGGAAGAGGTAGACGCAGAGGCTACGTTGTCTCTGGGAGACGAGAAAGACGATATGCGAAAGTAAGATGACGCTCGCTTTGGTATGGGAATAGGAGCAGGTACGGGACGCGGCGCAAGCTCAGGCACATGCACATGTTGGTGCTGTATCGAACTTGGCTTGTATGCAAGTGGTGATGCAGGAAATGATGAATCCAAAGATTCGCCATATCCAGCGTAGGGCGTCGACTCTGACGAGTGAAGTGGAAGTCCCGAAAGGAGATATTTATCCTCTTCTTTTTCGGGATCAAGACACTGGAGGTCGGTGGAAGTTGAGTATGAAGTGGAGTTAACTAGCACAGGTTGCATGATCGGCGCTGTTTCTTCTTTGATACCGCGCGTAAGCTCGGATCTTGGATGTATGTCAGGGCGAGCCAACTCGTGGTGATCGTCCGATCCAACATCAAGACTTCCCCTTCGGGACACATCTCCTGAACCCCCTCGTTTTGAACCCAAAGAGGTCGGGGGTGCAATCTCTGTGGAGTTGAAGTCCCATGAATCCATTGTCCCATGGGTAATCATGCTTGGCTGATGTCTGCGACGCTCTTGTCGCATTGTAAGAGGGGGCAGGCCGTCCAAAATTGTGCTGACGAGATGCGACTTCTTTTTAGCAGACTTGAAAAATGGGGTTTGGAGCAACTGCGCCGCTGTTGGACTGTAAAGGGATGTTTACAAAATCAGAGACAGTAACGGGGTGATGAAAATTTTCACCGTTTGGAGGGATCTTTTACCAGACAGGCATCGACAATGCTCTTGAAGGCGCGGGAATACTGGTGGAGACCCCCTACCGAATCAAGCTTCGGTGGTTTACCCTGAACACTGGAAAAGGGTGAAGGGTGGGAGGGGTTCTAAAACAGATATATGGAACATACATTTGGAGAAGGACATTATGAGCGCTTTCTCTTGATCGTGGAGGACGACCTTGGGTGAGCTCAATAGCAGTTATTGCAAATGACCAGATGTCAGCCTTTGAATCGTAACGATGACCCTGAATAAGCTCTGGCGCCATCCAACAGGGCTAAATTTTTAAAGAAACATCCATATTAGATCCGTCAAGAGTCAATGATAAGCGCTGGCACACACTGTTCCGACAAAAGATTTTCGCTTCCCCATACCGGGGCGTGCAAGTGGGAGTGCCGGACAGGAGCTCGTGGAAATGGACACAGGGTCGCCATTGCAAGCTCTACTTGACATATCAGCGTCACGATCTGTGAGGGATGCGGCTACCCCAAGGTCGCCTAGCAAAACCGTGCCATCATCGTCGATAAGAAGATTGGCAGCTTTTATGTCGCGATGGATGAATCCGTTGACATGCAAGTAGCTGCACAAAGGTGTTCATTTACTATGAGAAAAGCAAGATGATGAGATAGACTAACTTGAGGCCTTTAAGGGCTTGTTTGAGAATGCATTTGACAACTTCTTCTTCCATTCCGCCGGGCCAGCCGTAATGCATTACGTCGGCGGCGCTACCCTTGTTCATGAGGCGGAGAGCAATGTGTAGCTTGTGGCCATCCATCCAACTGCCACGTACACGCAGCACGTTCGGATGCTTTGACAGGGACATAAGTTGTGTCTCACGCTGTAGCAAAGACAGCGAATGAGGCGGTAGAATGTCTAGGTCAAGAACTTTCAACGCGCATGGCATAGGACGTTGTGGCTCTGGCGGGCGAGGGTTGTAGATGGCGGCATAAACCACAGATGATGCTCCAAAGCCAATGGGAGATCCAATGGTGTAGTCAGTAGAACGGTCACTAAATGCGAGTGGGTGTTACATTTTCTTTGCATGATGGACACGGATAATTACCTGTACAACTGCCATTCGTCTTTGACAGAACCGATGAATCTGTTGGGCAAGTTTACAGTCATCGGGAACCCTGGAACATACCCTGGAAGCGCGTCTATTTAACGTCTGTTGAGCCCTACAAGCCGAGCGCGGGACTTCTGTCAGAGAGATATTTGTTTCTGGGTTTAACTTTAGAAACATAGACGATATAAATATGTCCGTAGAAAATAATATCCGAGAATTTCGCTTCTTCTGCACCGCTCTCTAATTATAAGTCATGCGTCAAGCTAGTTCTAGACTAGTATACGAGTGAAATAAATGCTAGCCAGCTTATATTTGCCAAATATCCTCTCAAGCCTCGTACGTAGAAGTAAACATATCTCGACGTCATTTCCAACATATCGGAGTCGTACCAATATTAATAATTGCCGTAAGCCGCGGGTGCCTGTTCATTTTAAGCATTGATTACTTAGGGTTTATCGGTTTTCAAACCTAGTCATCGCGTGACATACTGTCACACTTTATTAGCTCCGTTGTCTTCCGGGTATTCCGCTCTTGAACGTTTCTCGACACAAGTACATGGCACCGAATCAGCCGTGCGCTAAATATCAGTACGTCGTTACATCCTCCATCCCAAAGATAGTCCCGGTTCCAGACCAGCAACCCAAGGATGAAGAGTCACCAGCTGACTACAACGCTGGCGGGTATTTGGTCGTTCAAATCGATGATACATTCAAAGACGGTCGATATATAGTGGCACGTAAACTAGGGTAAGTCATTGTCCCCCTTCCTATACGATCTTTGTTTATTCGATGAAGCTGGGGCCATTTTTCAACCGTCTGGCTCGTCAAGGATACTCAGTGGGTTTTTCAGTCCCGCAAATACATGCCCGTCCTCATAGTAATTTTCTTTAGCGAGAACCACTACTCCGCTCTCAAAGTGGTCAAGTCTGCTACACGTTATGCTGAGACCGCACGCGACGAAATCAAACTCCTGTCCCAGGTAGCTGCTGCAAATCCGCACCATCATGGTCGACCACATGTTGTTTCATTCCTCGACTCTTTTCTTCATCACGCTCCTCAGGACACGCATGTGTGCATTGTATTCGAGCCACTCGGAGAGACACTTCTCGCGTTGATTCAACGTAATAAGAAGAAGGGTGTTCCCAAACCCCTCGTGAAGGTCATCGCAAAGCAAGTGCTTCTCGGCCTTCAATATCTTCATGATGAATGCGATCTGGTTCATACTGACATTAAACCTGAGAACATTCGTATGTATTTAATAGTCTTTGAATTCATATCCGCCCCGCTGACGAGTCGCTCCATTAGTCATTTCCATCCCAGATATCGAAGCTTTCATCCACGCCGAATTGTCTATTTCGCCAAAGCCAACGTCCCATCACGTGGGCGTTCCTCAGCCTACCAAGTCCCGTTCTGGAATGTCCATTCCCTATCGACATGCACCTGCACACGAGAGACACGTGCAAATATTTGATTCACAGCCATTATCAAGTCCATCGAGATGTGGAAGTATCAGTGCCAGTGCGAGTAGTCGCAGTTTCCATAAGCACTTTTCTGGGACAACTCCGATTAGCGTTGCACCCATCAACCAACTGCTTAGGAAGTCCGCTAGAGCAGAAACTACTGCCATCCCTCACGACCCACCACCAATACCTTGCAGTAGCCCCTCCACTCCCTCTACCATCTCGCCTACGTTATCCATGCTAGCGGCTTCTAGCAGTGCTGTTAGTACACCCCCTACCTCAGTGGGAAGTGCAGACATACCCATCCTGGCGAAAATGGCCTCTATTGCACTCATCAACAGCTCAGATTCCAAGTTCACGTTGCATCTCGATACGGAAAGTGTGATGCCCCCCGAGGAACACGTATCTGCTTCCCCCCTCATTCGGTCACATCCTTATTCGGAGATCCACCACATTACTTCCGTGCCATCGCTTCTGACACAAACTGCCCCTCGTCAATCTTCTGCGCCATCTCTCGACCGAGCGTCTTCGCCCCCTTCTTCAGGGGCGCCCATTCCACGACCGCCATCCACGCCGCTTTCCACACCCATCTCTATCAAGATTGCCGATTTAGGCAATGCAACGCCTTCTAAGAAGCATTTTACAGAGGATATTCAGACGCGACAGTATCGCGCTCCGGAGGCCATTCTTGGGCGACGTGACTGGGGTACAAGAGCCGACGTTTGGAGCGTTGCTTGTGTCGTTTTTGAGTTGTTGACCGCGGAATATCTGTTTGACCCTCATGGACAAGGCGAGACGTTCACGAAGGACGACGACCACATGGCGCAGATAATTGAATTAATGGGTGATTTCCCGCTAGACGCGAAAATGGGAGGAAAGTATAGTCGTGAAATATTTGATCACACGGGTGAGTCAAACAGCAAATAGCAATTCGAGCTCTGACTCACGATACCTTCAGGGACGCTTCGTTACATTCAAACCTTGAAGCCATGGCCTTTAAACCGTGTCATGACAGAGAAATACCTTTTCTCTACCTCGGAAGCGAACGATTTATGTAGCTTCCTCGAACCCATGCTTGCGGTCGATCAAAGGGAACGCAAGGAGGTTCGTGATATGGTTGATCACCAATGGCTGGATGTGAAGGACGAAGAGTGGTTAGGCGTCGACGGATGGTAATGAACCTTATGTTCTGCGTGTCTTGTCAACGCTGTTATTTAATGGGCTTCCTGTGTCTGGACTTGGGGCTATTCGCAGTATCTTAACTTTTCGCCCTTCCTTAACAGTGTTTATTCCTCATCGCTACACGAATCATGATAGACGCATACAATGACCTTCCACGATTTAGATTCTGACACCTTTATTTTAAACATCGCGGTCCATACGACGGTACATGTATTGCATATTCTCGAGTCATTGTAGAGACAATGTTAGTCTGTTTCGAGTTACCAGTAGTGCATGCATGATGCGTATACTTCCGATCCAAATTCCTTCCCGGAACCTTGTGATCGGTTTGATGCTTTTTTTCAACGAATGAAACAAGGTAGCATTATCTGGTTGCTGCTTTCAACGTTATTCACCTCAATTGGAACTTCGATTGAGATTAGGACAACAACTTGAAGTTGACTGGAAGAATAAATAAAAGTTAACCTCTGCAAAGAACAATGCTACCGTAGCGACGAAATTGCGTTGGGACGTTGTGGAAAGTAGATCATCACGCTGGCTTAAGCAAGCTTGGCTGTGTTACAGGGGCATGTTATTCCCAAAAAGGATGTTCGTTTGATGTTGCTGCTTAGAGCGCTAGCTAGTAGGACGTAACGCAAACCTAAGCGCCATGCAATCGTATAAACATACATAACGTCTCTTCTTCCCAGTAAGAGCACCCATCAGCCTGGTTATCTCCCCAGACGAGGTTCCAGACCATCATGCTCACCCCCGTTGCGTCCACTCTCGCGTTCACCTTGCTGAAAGCATGTAGCGTCGTCCTCTTGATTTTGGTAGCAAGAGGACTCGTGTGGTTGATTAACATGATGATCGTAGCACCTATGTTTGACCCGCTCAAGAACATGCAGGGACCCGACGGTTCTCCGCTGCAGAACCACTTTCGTGAGGTCATGGAGTAGGTGCATATCCTCTCCGAGGGCAGTTGCGAGACTGATTCGCCCTCATCTCAGTCCCAGCGTATCTCCAGATACGCATGAGAACTGGATCAAGTCGTTTGGAAAGACTTTCAGATTCCACGGGTTCGGTAGGGTTCGTAGTTGGTTGTATGTGATCCATTCCCGACTCGTTCTAATTGGACTTATTAGCACGACTTCCGTCTCCTCTCCGTCGATTTTTGCGTTATGTCGCATGTCCTCAATTCGCCAATCTACGAGAAACCATGGCAAACGCGAACCTTGCTGTCGAACCTTTTTGGGCACGGTAAGCTGACGCAATTCTTTCTGTAGACATGAATGTTCTAAGTGATTGAATACAGGGATTTTTACCATGGAAGGCGCCGAGCATAAAACCTTGGTGAGAATGGTACTTGATCTCGGAAGAAGCAATATTTATATATTCTCTCGCAGAGGAGGTTGATTGCACCGGCCTTCTCAACACAATCGATCAAAGCCATGACTCCCATATTCTTCCAAAAGGCCGAAGAATTACGGGATAAATGGGAGAGTCTTGCGTCTTATCTTACGCTGGTCGACGATGCGAAATTCCCTCCCCTTCCTGCACCACCTTACTCTCCTTCTCCTTCTTCTGCTGAGGCAGTGATCGATGTCGCTCATTGGTTCTCCCGTGCAACATTCGACGTGATGGGTTTGACGGGCTTCGACTACCACTTCCATGCTCTTCAGTGTGAATCGGAAGAAGTCTACTTAGCATACAGAAACATGTTCAGGCTCGCTGACAAGGGCCCCGGATTCCGAGGACTGGTCCAGCTTTATTTCCCCGTCATCGAGAAGATATTTGTCAGTGATATCATTAGTTTGGGAGCCACGCAACTGATACCCTGTCCTCGTTGTAGCCTAACGAAGCCACGCGCATCACAGATGAAAGTCGGCGCATAATTAATGAAGCTGGTCAACAGCTCATTCAAAGCAAGAAATCTGTCATCCTTGCTGAAAAAGCGAGTGTGAGCGAGATCAAAGAAAAAGACATTCTTAGCCTACTCAGTCAGTGCTCACGCCTGTTTGTTGACTGACGCTGACATTCGACCGGTAGTCAAATCGAACCTTTCAGCGGATGTTTCTGGGCGACTTTCTGACGCAGACCTTCTGGCCCAACTCTCGACATTCCTTTTCGCCGGCTCTGACTCTACAGCTCTTACCATGTCCTGGTGCATCCACCTCCTTTCCCTTCACCCTGACATCCAAGGTCGTCTACGCCATGAATTAAGCTCTCTATCTCCTTGCGCATCCAATTCTGCTTTGATGTCAGGATATTCTGCACAGTCACACGCAGAGGCCATCGACGGGCTTCCTTTCCTCGACGCAGTGGTCCGCGAAACACTGCGCTTGTGCCCTCCCGTGCACGGTACAATGCGGGTTGCTACTCACGATGACAACATCCCGATATCTTCGCCCATAGTTCTCCGTAATGGCACGATTATTCAAGCGGGCGAGACCATCCTTCTCCGCAAAGGCTCTTACGTGCACATTCCCATCGAGGCTTTAAACTTTAGCACTGACATCTGGGGCGATGATGCAAGAATATTCAGGTAAGTACATCTTTCATCGGTGTGCTACTTTTCTGATAACTTTGCAGCCCTGATCGCTGGTCTTCTCTTCCTCACACCGCACGAGCGCCTTCTCATCCAGGCATTGCGAACTTAATGACGTTCTCATTCGGTCCACACGCTTGTCCGGGCTGGAAGTTCTCGATGTTGCAAGCCAAGATATTCCTTGCAACTCTCGTCCCTCATTTTGTTTTTGAGCCTGCTACAGATATACAAAAGTCCAATGCAATTCTGACGCGGCCGTACGTATATGATCAATTTGAATTCGGCACGCGGCTACCTGTAAAGATCGGACGAATAAATCTCTAATATTTGTGAGTGGGCGTATTTCAAGATATTGTTGTAGCAAATCGGTCGTGTATTTTACTCTATCCTTATTGTCATTAAAATATTCATATGATCACCAGTCCGACAAATCAATCTTTGAGCAAATATCATAGGAATCGATGGATAATTTATGGGCCAAACGAGGTCTAGATATCTTGTGGTAGAGTTTTGCCTTCGTGGAGGGTCACGTCTTTCATGGCTCCAACCAATATATCTACTTCATCTTCCGACGATATACTATACACCGTTCCGTTGGTCGGCGTCCGTAATGTTTCTTCAAGAGCCGCAATAGGACAAGGGGAACCTACGGGAACTCCGTGAATTTAACAATAACCAGTAATACAACAGACCTCACCTTGAGGCAAAGCAATTGCCATCCTACTGACCTTCGGTGTCCTGGGTGCTCTTTGCACGAAGAGGGGGATGAGTTTTCCAACCTTGCAAATGCCACACACTAGGGTAAACCCATCCCATTAACCTACGCGCTGTCGAAAGTGCATTTATGAGTAGCTCACCGCATTCATCTGGTCTGATAGATTTGCTATATCGTCCATATCTAGTGTCAGACTATCAGACATTGGATGCTGGCGTTGGACCGAAACTCAACTTACACTTTTGAACACTTTTCGCATTCTTCATAACAATTAACACAGCGGCGCTTGGTTTAAGCAGAATCTCGCACTTACTCCATTCAAATGGGTATGAAATTTCATAGTTATGCCTTGTCTGGGATTACGGCCGTCAGAAACCAGTCACTTGCGTTCATGGCTGCCTACCGTGATTTCGATCTCTGGACGCTTGGTCATCACTTTGTTGGCCCTAGCAAGGTATCAGACAAACAGTAAGTAAAATTGGTGCGGTCACTGACCAGGCTTTGAAGGCTGGGCCATGACTTTCTTTCGGGTTGCCATTAATGACCCAGCATGCTAGATGACACATTTCATGTGACAAAGTATTTCGTATCCGTTCTGAGAACGCCCAAATTAGGGACATCGTAGAATAGAAACAAAGACCTCTCCACCATCACAGTCCAGAATCTTAGCGGCCAGCTCGATCTCTGTCGTCTGGACACCATCCCTAGACCTGTCAGCAAGATGAGCATGGTATAAGATGCAGCACAATGGCTGGATACCTGTGCCACCTGGCCCTCCCCGCTGTGGTTAATAGTCGCTTGTTCCAATTCAATTTCGTCTCCCGGGGGAGACCGTCATTGAATATCGTACTATTAAGCTCTTCAAAAAGCTTTTCGGCATATTTCTCGCGGCGTGCTTGCTCCTCTGCTTTTCTCCGCGCAGGGATCCTGGGGGGCGGTCTATTTGTCTGTGGCGTTATGCTTCCCAAGACCGCTTGAGGAATGCCAGCCTGCCTCGTGTCCTCTCCAGAGGAATGTGAGTGAGATGAACCATGATCATGGTGAATAATTGGGAGGGAGGGAATGGTTTCTTTAACAGCGGATATCCGAGCGCGGCGAATGGGCTTGCGTGCACTTCGAGGCTCGTTCCTGTCCGGTGAATAATATTGAGCTTGAAAATCAGCGCCAAGGAGCATATGCTTACAGGACGAGAATAGAACCATCGTCTGCGTCACTGTCGTCAGCATAAAGTGACAGGAAGTCTGTCGGGCGCTGAGCCACAGGTTTTCTCGTAATACCCGGTGGTACCTTCGCAGGGCTCTTGACGAGATCGGTTAATTTGTCTGGAAAGTCGGAGGATGTGCTGTAGTTATCGCTGTCTGTCAATTCGATGATTTCAAGCCCATGAAAGGAGTTCAGTGTGTTAGCATGAGTATTCTGAACCCGTCGAGCACTGTATCTTCATTAAGCACCTGGAGTCAGACCTTGTAAGACATTACTTACCCATCTTTTGTGAGCCTGAATATTCATTTGAAAGTAAGAACACGTGAATACGTTTGGACATATATCCGTGTTATAGAGTCTTACGAGTCATCCTCATCGTCCGAGGAGATTTCGATGACTTCAAGTGAGACGGATTGACACTTTCTAAATGCAATCAGACGGCAATCGAAGAGTGGTTTTCACGAGCAGATCACGCACCTGAGTCTCTCTTCCTCACTGTCTGATATTACTACCTCCGGACTGAGCCTCCCAGTCATCGATCCTAAGCACCGAGTGGCAAAAACAGATAACGGTTGAGTGGTCTGTGAATAATATGGGTATTAGGTTTGCGATAAAATATTTGCAACTCACGACGAGTAAGCAAAATATAGGATTCAATCAGCACAATGTAAGAAGTAGGTACGAGACGCGCTGGACGCGCGCTTGTGCCCGTGACAATGTCAACTTCGTCACGTGCATCTGAATGAGATTCTCGACCGTTTACGACGGCATTAGTTGTAATAATCCATTTGAGTCTAAATGTAAGGCCCGCCTAGCTCAATCGGATAGAGCGTCAGACTTTTACGAATTGTACGAGTTTGTGCAAGGCGGTGATCTGAAGGCTGCGAGTTCGACCCTCGCGGTGGGCTAATATTTTTTTTTAATGTTGCGGAACCTCCGCTTTGGACTCCACCCCTGGATCCTCGAACATAATTCTCCTTTAAAACTTGAAGTTTGAGGTGGTCTTGGAGCAGATGGGACTGGAAGGAAGTAATTGTATTGATTCTTCCCATTCCAATTACTTAGTGTTTCTCTTAACATACAATCACTTGTGAACATGTGTCCCGAACTATCTGGCAGTAGGAACATTGGACATGCAGAAGTCTTACAGGAAGGATCTTGGGACTGCTGAAGCACAGTACACATCTCACAGACATATTCTAGACACAGTAGCACAAATTTGATCCAATTAAAAATGGCTCTTAGGGCAGGGATTAAAAAAACAGATAAAACTTGAGAGTGGGAAAAAGTTGGTTTTATTGACTCATTTTACCAGAGGGCGGTAAAACATGCCGGCATGTGACCACATGCCCAAATGCGGCGATGAACCCAGAGCCACTGGTGCATCGTTTGCAAACGACGCGCCCAGTCTTCATCATGTCTACATCTCTCATCACTCACTCTTTGCCTTTTTCTCATTTCTCATCTGTCGAAGGCGAGCGCATCCGCACCAACGCAAGATGTCACAGACCGCTTCTGGCAGCATCGTGAAGTCTCGCGCCCGGGCTTCAATGACCTTCGTCCGTGCAGCCTCCCGACCTCTGCTTGCTCACGCAGGGAACACAGTGTAGCTAGGAAGGAAAATTTGACTTACTCTGCATGCTATTGTATATGTAGATTGTTTTACTATGTACTGTCAATATTAATGAGCCCGCTTGAGCCAATTTTGTGGAGATATGTTGCGAAAAATGTTCGAGCGTGCCCACCGACCTTGTATGCGTGAAACACTGGTGCTAGTACTCTCAGCCACCCGTAAAATGTCAAGATTTTACCGTAAAATAAAGTGCGCGCTGTACTTTACCACAACTTTCCCCTTCTTTTCTTGTAAAATCTGCTGCGCAGCGCAACCAAAAATCGATTTTCTCCCTCCCTTCACCTGGAAATTCACTCCGAAGTTACCCTTACATTCAAACTTCTATATCCGTTATAACTCTGACAGCTCATAGACTCGGAGGAGTGTATGGCCAACATTTCAGATGCACCAACATGCCTCTTGCGCTCAGGCCCAGGGGCGCTGCCTAACAAGGTAGTACTGTGGGCGTGACGGTTCGTCACGCTTGTTTGCTTGTCCTTTCCCCAAACGCACATTAATGATCTTATGGATGCTGATTAGTCTGTTTATCTATCTCCACTGCATATCTCGAGCTCAGTGCGTCTTTGTTTGATCGTTTTTTTTCCGTGCTGAGCATTTGACAACAGTTGATGCACTCTCCTTGCCCAAGACAGCAACTATATTCCACCACCAGCACCTCACCGCTGCTAGCGCAAAGCCCAATATTTGGAAGCAATGTACAGACAAGATTATTTTGCATTGCTTCAAATCACGCTTTCGACTCTGGGTGGTCACTCGAGTGTACCGCTTTCTCATACGGTGCGTGTTGAGGTGCAGCTTTGGATGCGTGAGTTCGCCATTTCACAGGACGAGCAAATTAACGACCATGTTCCAGTATCATCGGCGAGGACATGACGCTCTCTATCAAGGTTGGTACAGAAGTTGGCGACGCATCCAGTGAGGATGTCATCCTTGTCCGCGGCGCCAGCGCCGAGGTTGATCGTGTCGTCAAAGAGATCCTTCAGGTCGTCAAGGATGCTAAGATTGATGCTATTGCCAGCAGCTATGTGAGTCTAGGATGCTGTGGTTATCGCTCTGGCTGATCCATTCTACAACGTAGAGAAGCTTATCACCATCCCTGCCGCGATGCAGAAAGTCTCTAATCCTGTTCCTCGTATCCGCCACCCTGACTGGCTGCATCGCCGTGTTGCAGGCGCCGTGGACAAGTTCAAGCAGAACAAAGTCACCAACTTTTTCACGCGTGCCACTGCGGACATGCAGTCCCTGGCTCAGTCTCACACTCAAACAATTGACGCAGAATTGGACATGGAGGATTTCGGACAAGATAAAGCCTTGGGTCGCCCTTGCATTGCTATCGTCAATCGGAAGTCTCACAATCAAACTCCTGAGCCTGACGAAGAAGTATCAGATGACGAAGCTCCACTTCCTGACCCTACAATCAGTTACTCTGCATGGATCAGGGCCATCAAACCACGCTGGAAGAAACAGCGAAATGCTCGCTTGGGAAACGCTGGTGACGCTATCGTGCCTTCCATGTTCAAGGGTACCCGTGTTCGCGCGACACAACGATGGGACATCATGCAAATCCGTCCCAGCAAGATTCCTGGGCGATTCACACTATGGGCATCCGTCGACGCTCAACTGGTGCCTGTGCCTCTACGCATTCCTCGCGAGTTTTTCTTGCACCTGAAGACTCCGCCTCGAGACAGCTTGTTTCAACCAGAGTACTATGCCTTTGAGAAAGTTGTCCGTCACTTTCCTTGTGACCTTCCCTGTTCCAATCTCTATCGAATTTCTGTCAAGGAGGACGTTTATCAGGAAATCCAGGAGCATTTTATGGACCTCATAAATGATCCGAATGTTGATGGCATGTTTGAGCGGCAGGTACATCTCTTCTGCACTCTGACCGGAAAGTATGCTCACAGTGGTTTAGGTTCCATTAGAAATGCGTGCTCTCCTCAAACTAGGCAAGACATGTACTGTGGACGAGCTGGGTATGACTCTGAACTGTGCTCAAAGCAGTGGTGTAGATTTGTCTCAACTCGACCGAGCCAGCACCTCCCTTTCTCGCAGAATATACCTGGATGGCGGTCGTTCAGGGAAGTATATCTTCCTATACCATGCATGTTCTAGCACCTCGCACGTCCACGTGTTTGCGATGTTCATGCCTAACGGTGCCGTCAAACTCCACCTTGTTGATCCCGCTCCCCGTCGACAACAAATCCAAGAGAACTCGGACTCCTGGAAAATATGTTGTACACTGTCGTGATCTCATCTATCAAGGATCAAATTTACTTCTTTGACACTTGGGTTCCAAAACTTTCGAAATTCCCTGTTCTTTCAATGTCAAAGGCCAAAGCAGTACATACGCTCAATGCTTTCCCCTGGCAACCCGACGTCGCTCAAAAGATGGTGCAACGATACCTATCATTGGGGACCTGGCTCGATCGCTCGATCGCCCTAGCGGATTATTACAATGTCCCTATCGGCCACATCGATGGCGATTAACCACTGTTGTTGTCGGACATTAGCTTCGCCCGCCTGGCAACGTCACATCGAAACGCGGTGTCGAAGACCTCGACTTCTTCATTGGAGACGAAGCTCTCGCCAATGCGAAGACCCCTGGTTATGGGGTTCATTATCCCATTCACCACAGTATGATTGATAACTGGGATCATATGGAACGATACTGGGCACATATTGCAGTTACCTATCTCCGTATTATACGAGTGAATGGACGTGCATAATATCCCGTATGATACGGGCCAGCGGACCATGGGCCGAAGGTAAAAATATCCTCAACTATGACGGATGGGCCGGGAGTGTTATTATTCCCGATGGAGACGGGTGGGCCCATGTGCGGAATATGTAGAGTAGATGAGTGGGCCGATGGACATGAATATTCTATAGACGGGTGGGCCGAGGTAGTTGGATATTATGTAGATGGGTGTTCCAAGGTAGATGTGTATCAAATAGACGGGTATGCCAAGGGTACTTGTTATCACATACACGGGTGGGCCCAGATGTATATTATATTAGACGGGTGGGCCGAGGGTGTTATATAATACATTATATTAGACGGGTGGGCCGACATATTAGTATTATTTTGTAGACGGGTGGGCCGAGGGAGCGGTGAAATATTTATTATATATACGGGTGGGCCGACATGGGGGTACATAATATAGACGGGTGGGCCCAGGTGAATGATAATTGTAGACATGACGGAGCTCAGGTAGTTGTACATCATCCAAATCAAAGGAGGTAATAATTCAAAGTCATCTAATGATGAAGGTCATAAGTGCCAGAAAATCGAGCACCCAGTACAGACGCGAACATGTAGTACCGACTACCGAGTAGCTAATACACGGCTTGTGTAATATGTGGAGCCCCTTCAGTGACAAACTCCGTATTATACGGGTCACCCGAGTTCACTCGTATAATACGGAGATAGGTAACTGTAATGTGTTGCCCTATGAGACACCGAAGTTCCGACTACCGAAACTCGAGTGAAGTGTACCGAGTTCCGAGATCCGGGTCTCGAGTGAAGTGTACCGAGTTCCGAGACCCGGGTGTCGACAAATGAATATCTGATATCCAGCACACTTCCAATCATCTGGTATTTCATTGAGCAATGGATGGTAATACATCTTCGAAAGCTAACATCATGCAAGGCTCCCTTATCTGATCCTCGCTATCTCCACCCCCTTTAACACCAAAGTGTGGACATCCAGGATTCAGCGTCTGATTTCCCAAGATCAATTCCATCATGAATGTGTCTTCCACTTCCGATATTAAAATAACCCTCTGGCGCACTTGGGCCCTGACTGTCACTCATGAGGCATGTGAATATACCGAACAGAAATTCAATGCAGAGAAGACAGGAGGAGACCCAGTTATACCTTCGGCGAACCTAGACACTGATCTGGTGATGGCTTGTGATCGATTGGTTGATCGGCTCATAAAGGCATATAAAAATCCCAGTGGGTCTTCCTGCAGATTCGGAAAATTTGTTTTATCAGTGAAATTGCTTCATCACAGTTCAGATGCCGATCGATATTGCAAGATATAGCAAATTGATCTCCCCGAAGGACACAGGGCATAATGAAGAGAGAGAGGAGAAGTTGCTTGAGAGGTGTCCTCCTGGCCATGAAGGTACAAAGTTGGTCGAGATACCCGCGACAATTCTTGATGTATCCGGTGCAATCATCGCATGGTACCTCCCAGACGCCCTGACCGATGCCACCCAGGTGTGTAATATATATTGTTACTCGATGGATATTGAACATCGAATGGTACCTACAGAAGGAAATTTGGACGGCCTCCGATTTGCTCGCTCCAATGCTCGAACAAAGCGTAAAGGTTGATGGCAATTGGCGAACTAATCAACGGTGGTTCAAGCCAAGCTCGGAAGATGATGTCTTAACTCCCGGATGCATCAATGTATCTCCGGCGTGGTTTCAACAGGGGCACGAGGTAGGATCTGATGAGATGGCGATGTCGGTAGTTAAACTCACCAATCCCCTAGAATCAGTTGGATCCTCAGGTATCTGCATCATTGAAGGGAGCATTGTCCGAGAAGATCCTCAAGGCCATTGCAAGGCCAGCAGCCATTGCAACAGCGGCACTGAGGGTGATGCATCCTGAGCAGTACTGGGCAGGGTTGCGAGCCTTTGGGAGCCTGGGAGAAAAGGCAGAAAGCAAGGAACTGCCGAAGATGTCAGAGACTCTCCAGTACTGGGCATCCGTGTTTAACAGCCTCTCCGTCATTTCCAATCGGCAAACCCCGAATCATCGAGACCATTTATCGATTCCTGAATGCTTCGATATTCTGACTAGTGTGGGGAATTATTCCAATGCTCGGATGAGTATGCCAAGCCTTCAGCTGGAGTTCAGGTACGATCCGGGTTGTATGATTGCGTTTTCCGGGAAAATTGTGAGACATGGGGTTCATGCAGTGGAAGGGGATCGGATTGCTTGGGCATGGTATATGAGGGATTCTGTTCATATTTATGCCGGGGTTCCGTCGTGTGGATGGGCTAGGGTGGATCACAAACAGTGAAGATCAAACAAGTAGAAAGTGTAGTCACCCATATTAGAACCTACTTTCGAATACCAGATATTAGATATCAGGCACTCAATAGTCGAAATTCAGGATTCGGGACTATACATAATTGCAGCGCCATGGTTATGAAAGGATTGGTCGATTGTCGGCCATTGTTGAGGAATGATGGCGCTAGTTGTATGGAAGGATTGGTCAATTGTCGGCCGCTGTATTGTTTGATCGCGCTGTGGATGGCGGCGGAGCTGGTTGGGAGGATGATTGGCCGGTCGTAGGAAAGGATTGACTAATCGCGCTATATATGTCGGCGGAGCTGGTTGGGAGGATGGTTGGCCGGTCGTAGGAAAGGATTGACTAATGCGCCTATATATGTCAGCGGAGCTAGTTGGGAGGATGGTTGGCCGGTCGTAGGAAAGGATTGACTAATCGCACTATATATGTCGGCGGAGCCGGTCGTAGGGAAGGTGTCATATACCATGTCAGCCCCTAACCCACCTCCACGTAGTCAGCCAAACTCCGGACCACTGGACTTGATTTCCGGGCAGATCCACTCCACCAGACCCAAGACTACCTACAGTATATAAACCTCCTGTACATCCCTGTAGTACTTCAGTATGAATATCAACTAGAATCTGATTCCTGTCGAGTCTCTACTGTTCCTCTGCTCACTCCGACGACTTGGGACTGGTTCCCTTGTCTGTTTCCTGTCCTTTCCTCCATGAACCGGCCGGTTCCCGCGCCCTCCGGTTTGTTCCCACCCCCGGGTCCGCCGGTTCCCGCGCCTCCAGACCTCCGGTCTTTGACCCTGTGTCATTGGACCTTCGACTCTGCCTGTGGCAGTCTTTCCTCGATCTTCTATTGTGGGCTTCAGGTCCCACTAGTCCTTTACCTTCCCTTAACCTAAAGGGATACTATTCCTACTCCCAGGTCCTCTGGACCACTCCCACCTACGACCGGACTTCGACCCCTATCTTCCGGAAGCTCCGGACGTAGTCCCTACCCTCCGAAATTAGCAGGCACACCTGGTATCTGGTACGGGGCGCAGCGCACGAGCTGAAGCCAAGCCTGCTCTGTTCCACTGAGCACCCTCGGAGCCATGGTTCTAACAGAAGGATTGACTGGTTGTATGGAAAGATTGGTTGATCGTCGGCTGTTGTTGAGGAATGATGGCGCTAGTTGTATGGAAGGATTGGTCAATCGTCCTATACATAATTGCGGCGCCGTTCCTATGAAAGGATTGGTCAATCGTTGGACCTATACATAATTGCGGCGCCGTCGGTCGTGTGTGCCGGATAGGTTGGACTGTCAATACTATTTGACCAGGCGAGGCGGAGAGAAAGGTCGCGGCTGTCAGGGCGAGGGAGGGGTGAGGCCATGGATGTGGGGTTGTCTTGACGGTTCGGACTATGCTGGGATCCCTTGGGTTGTGGACTGAGATGTGCAGGCCGTCCATATCTTTCGCTTTTGACAGTCATATGAGTCGCTGCCAGGCAGGCTATACTGTCATATTGAAGCATCAGGGTATGTGATAAGACATTGGATACTCGATAATCGATGTTTGGGACTTGATATTCGGGATCCGGTAGTCGGGATTCGGTAGTCGGGACTCGGGACTCTATTTGATGGTCGGGACTCGGGACTCGGGACTCAATATTCGATGGTCGGGACTCGGTATTCGGTATTCGGGAGTCAATACCCGATATGTGATATTCGGGAGTCGGGATTCGGTGATCGGGAGTCGGGATTCGGTGATCGGGACTCGGGATTCGGTGATTGGGACTCGATGTCCGGGACTCGGTGGTCGGGACTCGATATTTGGTATTTGGTAGTCGGTATTCGGTATTCGGGAGTCGGCAGTCGGGATTCGGCAGTCGGCAGTCGGGACTCGGGACTCGGGACTCGATACTCGATGGTCGGGACTCGATGTTCGGGATTTGGTGGTCGGGACT